>JAVQJF010102117.1:0-21432 GCA_036023855.1 Gadopsis marmoratus
GAAAGAGAGAGAGAGAGAGAGAGAGAGTGAGAGAGACAGTGAAGGAGGAGAGAGCGAGAGACGGTGGAGGAGGGGGGGAGAGAGAGAGAGAGAGAGAGAGCGAAAGAGAGAGAGAGAGAGAGAGAGGAGGCGAGGGAGAGAGAAATAAAGATTTGATTTCATTATGTTCCTTCGTCCGCTGTCCTTGTCAGACGACGTGACTGACTGTCACCTGCATCCCACAGTTAAACAGCCTGAGAGCCTCTAATGCATGAAGTCTCCCCAAAAAACGTGTGCAATATGCATAGTCAAAACACACACACAAACAATAGGACACACAATAGCATCAAAAATATGTAAGTATGTAAATGTATGACTGAATGAAATATTTTGTCTGGGATTGAAACAAAAGCGATGCGCGGTATGTAAATGTGTCTACTGTGTCAGAAAAATGCTAAAGCTGCGAGACGTCGGTCCCTTGTGTGAGGTGGAAACCTTCAGGGAGAGCTTTGTCTCCTGCTGTGTTCATATGAACATCAAAGACAAACTGACTGCTGAAGAATACTGAAAACCCACCACACACACACACACACACACACACACACACACAAACACACACACTCACAGAACCTCACTGCTACTGCTACATTACATATTTATGAAACATAGCTGGTAGGCTGTTTCGCCACATCTTTCAAGGAATAGTTCCATATTTGTGTGAATTATCTCATTAGCTTTTCTTGCAGAGAGTTAGAGGAGAAGAACGATATCCGCAGAGAAATATTCCCAGTCTGTAATAACTACGGCCGGCGCCAGGAGTCTCTCCGTCCTGGTGCTGACGGGGAGCTTGACCAATAATTTCATGACATTTTCAAGACTTCAGAGTTATTTTATAAGGACGTTCTCATTTATTTTCAATAAGAAGCAGATTTGACACACAGCACGTTTAATACAAATGTACTTTTTGAAATTGAATTGGGCTAAAGCCATGTGACCACAAGGCAGTGACAACAAGGTAGAGGTGACAGACTTCAGCACCGGACAGCGCCCATGCAGATACACAATACATCCAAAATGCATTAATTAAAATTAATTCAAATGCAGGGTACTCTGCCTGTTACTCCCAGTAAAACCACAATCTGTCGTTTTCACATTTCTGTTTGCGTACAGCTTAAAAAAGTTACAATGTGCTAGTTAGTGAGCTTTAGAGGCGTCGGTGGACGTATTTCCGAGCTTTGGACCCGCAGCTCTATACTTAGCGCACGTCCTCATCCAACTCCCGTTTAGCAGTCCTCGGTCGGAGGCTCGTGGATTTTACTTTCAGCAGCTGACAACTACATTTCGTAGAAGGTTTCTTAGATTATACCTCCTGCATTTTGCGAATTACATATCCAACATAACAAGTTAAAAGCGTTTTCCTACATGATGTTTTTTTCTGCCGACAGCCTGATAGTCTATACTGACACACGTACACCTTTCGACGCTGAGTGCTGGATATAATGACTGCAGGACCTCATCTGGACGGTAAGTAATCCGTCTACACTCTGCCTTTATATGAATGTTTCTAGAGCTACACACGGCTCAAAGACCCGTCCTGTAGCAAACAAATGAGGACTAACTACAGAACCTTTGTAGTAATATAACAGCCGACAACTTGTGCACGGTGATCGATGCCAAAACAGCAAGATTACAACAATCTATCTTTGTTAAAAGCAGCATTGTTATACGTGGAATGAACCGCAGCGGCGTGCCAAACTCCAGGGAGGAGAGTTTGTCCAGAGACGCCTCTCCTGCAGGCTGAGGACAACTCTGCGACATAAGGAGAGTTAGAAGCCACACCGGAATCTGATGCCAGAACTCAGGTTTTCCACCGATAAATGTTATACAACCTTCTGTGTGCACAGTCCCCGCCATCTTCCCAACGTGACATCCAAATGATCACATATGCGAATGATCTGTATACGGGCATATATGAGACACCGTTCCACTGTTGGATAACCACAGCTGATGTTAAATCACACACACACACACACACACACACACACACCCCTCAGACACCATCAATAATGCAACAGCTGTTTTTCTTTGAGTGTGTGTGTGAGATTTGTTTATGCTCATAGCTGGTGCCAGCCTCATTGTTTTTTCATGAAAACTGTAAACTACATATTTACAACCTGTTACAAGATGCAAACAAAGGCAACACGGAGGCGCAGACAGAAACAAAACACTTCTGCTGCAAAAACACAATGAAACTTTACGTAACGCGTACATCTCTTTGATTCAGCGTGTTTCGCGTAAACCAGGCGAGACGATCCGGGCGCCACGCCGGCTGCCTGGCTCGCCCGATAGCGTTTCTGTGATGAGATAATAAAGTCAACCTTGACCTTTGAACCCTGACCTTTACCTTCAAAGGCTGGAAGACGTGTTTGTCAGAGGGGCTGAACGACGGGTTGGGCTGCATATCTTTATCAAATAAAATATCAGTCTTGTTCTTCTCTCTGACCGGCATCATCACACACACACACACACACACACACACACACACACACATCACTACACAAAAACACACACACACCATATGTCAGGAAAGTCAATTTGATGGAGCACTTTCCGCAGCCAACATGGCTGCTAAACGCACACCTTGGCAGTGATGAATGTAGTGGCTCGCTGCGAGTGTGTGTGTGTGTGTGTGTGTGTGTGTGTGTGTGTGTTTTCGGTCTCCGTGCTGTTCAGCTGCATTACTGATTATTGAAGCTTTTGTTTTAGGATTTTAAAAGCAATTAAAACGTACTGCCTGCTATGGAAGCAACAAAAAAAACAACAATATAACTACATCTAACGTCACGGTAACAAAACATCTTCAGACTGAAGTAAACCTGCTGTAACCCACTGACAGTTTTTCGTATCTCACTGTAAATGCTGCTATCTGTATGGATCAGCGGTGCACCAACAGACTTTGCCATCCGTTGCATTTTATTAGCATGAATAAGATGCAATGGTTCGAGGTTTTGCTGCTGGCTGGTGCAGTTATTTTGGCTTCTTCTCAGGTCGACACATATGGGGGGGGGCAAGGGACAAAATTAAGACTACTGAGAAGTCGTGGAGGCTCTGACTGAGAGGCCGGCGGTGGCAAACCATTAGATCAGCTGCGGGCTTGGCTGGCCATTAGCTTCTGAGGCTAGTAACTAGCCATTTTAATACTTTAAGGCCAAAAAACAATGTAATTCCTGGCATGCAAATAATAATGGTAAGACTTTTTTCTTTCCTAATTATGTGTAATCTGGTACTGATTATTGGCTGCGAGACAGTTATTTAAGATATCTTTGGTTTAGTTGTTGATCTCCTGAGGAACTTTCTTTCAGTCAAACTACTTCCAGAAAATCTAACACAGCAACTTTCTCAATAAATACCTCTGACTCACGCCCTCAGTATTTCTAATAATCCTGCAGCTACTGAACATTGGGTTGACCCTGTACGTGACCCTGAAGGTGCACAATGTCTGAAAAAGAAGAAGTGAAAGAATCCAATTCCCTTCTCACCTCTCGCTCTCTCCTTATGTCCTGTCGCTTCTCATTGTCAACTATCGAATAAAGTTCAAGGTAAAAACACAAATGCAAGTGATGAACGCGAACACCGCTTCTAATAAAGTTCTTCAGCCATCGATAAAATAAACAACTGCATCTGAATTATCACCTGCGGAAGCATCACACACACACACACACACACCCATTCATTCCACCAAAAATCAATACGCTTCTTTCTGTGGCAAATGAGGAAATGATATAGGATGGGAAGAAAGAAGGGGCACAAGTTGAGAAGTTTGCAGGTGTTTACTGTGTGCGGCCACCTCTCCATGTCTTGAGTTACAACAACCCTCTCACCAAGCTTTCCTTCCAGATCAACTCCAACTCGTGTGGCTGAACAATGAGACGTGTCATGCAGCCGGGGGGGGGGGGGGGTAATAAGTAGTCTTTTTTTTTTTTCTTATTGCTCGAAAGAAGATTGATTCTTTTTTGTTATAGGATCAGAAAGGATCAAAATGTTGCAAATGAGGCTTTTAATCTGAGAACACTGACGCCAGCCTTCAAGGACACGGTTGAGTATTTCTGTAACGGCAACTTTAAAGGGTCATTCTGGTATTTTTAAACCTGGGACAATATTTTTTTTAACATGTTCTGAGGTTAATAGGTACAAAAGGTTTTGGGATAGTTCCAGTAGAGCGCTGACTGCAACAGCTGCAACGTAATCCTGCGCCCGTCAAAGTCCATCCACTAAAAGGTGCTTGGTTTTGCCACCGACTCTGGTTCAGACTGTTACTGTTAGTGTAGGTAGAGACGGACTGTTTGTGAAAGAGTAAGATCCTTTGTAAGAAACACCGTCATCTTCCTGCAGCGCCTCACCCCTTTTCAAAACCACCCGTCCGTTCAACACCTCTCCCTTCCACAACAAAACTCAATAAACACAGAAAAGTAAAACTGGGACATTAAGACATCTAGGACATCTAGTTTTTCCTGTTGTTCTGGCACAAAACAAAGTGTTTTCAAATTTATCAGCATTTAGTGTGGACATGCTCCGAGTGTGAGATAAAGTCTGCAGCAGCATGGCTACATCAGTCTGTGTGGCCTCCAGGCGCCCACCACAAATGAGACCATTCATCTTTGCTACCATACATGGCCACTAACACTGTCGCACATACACACACAGCCGTCTAATCCGCTCATTCTTCTCTGCAGCCACAGCAGGTATTTCACACTTTCACCGAACCGACAGCATCCACTCTCGCCTCTCGTTATCTGCTCTGTCCTGCTCTCAGGATTCACCAGATTTAGCTGTTTTTGAGGCTAAATGACGACAACTAGAAAATGGCATTTATACAACCTGTCAGACGGACGTCATGATTTGTCTGCACGGTCAAACACCAGCTTACGACGTAAAACTGTTCTATGAAGCGACAACGCTGTGGTTAAATATCATGGATTGGGTTAAAATTGCAACTTCGTTAAGGTTAGCTTTGTTGTCATGGTTACAATAACAAAGACGTGGTTGAGGTTAAGGAACGATTGTGGTCATGCTTTAAAGGACAAAAACGTTGATGGTCGGTCTCCCGTGTTCAAGTCCAATGTTTTGGTGGGCCATCCTCCCAGCCCCACAGGTGGCTCCAGTAACAGCCGGGTGTGTGGTCGACACAAATAAAGGCCGGCCTCCCATATAGGCCAGGGAAAAACAAGGCTGGATAAACTCCCGCTGGCATGTGCATGCCAACTAACATAGTATATCTCCATTGCTTTAATTTAATAAATTCAACAACATCATCACGCTATTTTCTAAGTGTTATTGTTCGATTTCAGTCACTGCAGGTGTGCGTTTACGTCTCAGCCAAACTGTATGTTGTAGTAACTTACGAGCTCCACAAGATGGCAGCAGCTACATTTCAAGCGCCGTACAAGAACTTTGCAAGTCAATTCGTTTTCCACAACACGTTTCCTGCAGATGTTACACAACAAAAGGCTGAAATGCTTGAAGGCTTTTAATTTGAAACGGATACAGGAAGTGTTGAGTGACAGCGTGATGCACGAACTTTAACGGGGCAAACAGGAGCGAATCAAAATTTCATACAAACTTATGACCAAGTCTACTCATTAAACAGAGGGGATTAGAAACAAAGGTCTGCCTCTAATACAAGCCTGCTTCAAATAAAGGCCTGGTACCTTCTGCAGTTCAGCTAAATAAAGGCCCCGGCTGCTATCTGAAGAAAAACAGTATGTTCATCAAAAACCTTCATTTCTAATTATGTCCTTTATAATTAGTTATATTTTGGAACTCTTATATTATTAGAAAAATTATTCAATGAAATGATTTAAGTTAAAATAGTTACCCATCTTTTTCTCCATCTCAAGATGAATCTCTGTAAATTGAGTAAAACGTCAGACTAGCACACACACACACACACATCACGTCCCATCCTTGGCTGTGAAGTGAAGGGTTCAGAGGTCAAGAGTTGGAGAACACGGTCACACGGGGGGTCAAAGTGGCGGCTAATCGATTGAGACCAAGCAGCGAGGAGGAGAGGGTTTGTTTGGTTATCAGATCTGTCCAGCTGTGTGTGTGTTTGTTGTACTTATCTGCCTGCACATGCTCGTGCCGCTAGAATTTTTTTTATTGATTTATAGTAACAAATCTGAAAGGTTTTGACATTGATCTCTTCCCCTTGTGAATTGGGTGAGAGCAGGAAGGGGTGGGGGGAGGGGGGCAACACCTCTGGCAGTATTGAACAGTGATTGGCTAATATAACAATAGACCTGTCAGGTTATACATTCAAGGTTTAACAGCACAAGACACCTTAGCAAACATGATGTTGTATGTCTACCTAGATACTTTACAGGTGTACACTGTGTGTGTGTGTGTGTGTGTGTGTGTGTGTGAGAGAGTGAAAGAATGTCAGGAGATAACTGTTAAACGTTGGAGTCTCATCATACACAGGTCGTCCTGGAGCCAACAACTACATCAGTGTTATCGTCCTGCATAGGTTATATTGATCCTGTGGCCAAACACACAGACATCAGAATAACTATGATGGGTTGAAAATCATTTTAAAATAACAAAACTAACACTGTCCAGGCTTGTATGCGTCCATGAGACACTAAATGACCGTGTGTAGTAAAAGGTGTGTGTGCGCTGCCTGTTCCGTTTGTGTTTCCACGGCACACTTCCTCGACAAACTAACAGCTAATTGAATCTGTTCATGCCTTATGGCAAGGTTGTATTAAATTGAGCATGTTATGCTCTTTAGCACACACACAGGTAACCTCAGCTCTTCTGATATTCGACTATATTACTGATGAGTGGCTGACAGGCGTGTTGGTGGAGTGGCTCCAGCCCCTCGAGGCCCTTCTGAAGGTCACAGCTGACATGACGCCGCTCTGCCTCCTCTGGATACAACAGGAGTCAGAGATGGAGGTTGTTATTCAGGCAATTAAATAATAAATGGACTTCACTTTATTTTATATATATTATATATAAATATAAATAAGAGCTTGTACAGGTTGGTCACATTCACACACACCGATGGCGACATAGCTGCCATGCGAGCTGCTGGTCTCCACCCGCTCCACCTCCTGAGCCTCAGCAGTCCAACGTTAGCGGTAGATTACTGAGGCTGCAGCATTTAATAATTTTATAACACTCTGGGGTTGCAGATATTTTTAAAGCCAGTTTACTTTTCAAATTGAGGTAATGTTTTTGTCTATAAAATGTCAGGGAACCGTAAAAAATTAAATCTAGAGCTCAACTCGACGTTGCCATGTCTTGTTTTATTCTTTTTGTCAGTTTTAATTATGCATCTAAATGTTGGAGTATTTTCTGCTTTTATCTTTTTATTTTCGCTTCCTTTAAACCTTAAACCCGTTTGTATCGCTTGCCTGTAGTTTTGAACTTTTCTACAACACTTTGCTGACTTTGTATTACCCTGTAACGCTCGCTGAATGGCTGAAATAAGCACTATCATACAAAAAACGGTCCAGGGCTGCTAAAGATGATTATTTTCATTATCGATTAATCGATACAAGTCCTTCAAATGTCTTCAGTTTACAATCACACGAGGCAACTAAAGGCAGCAGTTCCTCGATGTTGGAACTGGACAGTGTTTGTCATCTTTGACTAAAACGATTAATTGATTATCAAAATAGTTGCCAATTAATTTTCCGTTAATCAACTAATTGACCGTGGCAGTTTAATCCACGATGTTTCTATTTGTGTATCAAGGATTGATTGATAAAATGAGGAGAACTGAGACTCCTTTTGCATGGAAACAAAACTAGATTAGATTATTAAATAAAGCCCAATATGAGAAAATTTAAATATTAATGCAATCAGTGTGTACGTGGTGAGAAAGAGCTGATCTCCGTCTCTATGGAGACCTAAACATGTAAAAGCTGCATATTTGATCACTTATTTCGGTCCGATTATTCTCCCTGCAGTTACACTTGTATCTTAAAATGGGAAGGAGCAAAAAAATAAAAATCCCATGCAGCTTCTGAAGAGTTTCACTCGAACCCATGAATATGGAATTTCGTTTTGAGGGTTAAAGATAAGCTGGAACGCGCAGGAGAGAATCAATCGTATCTGATGGTGAAACTGCTGAGCGCCGCACTCATTAATCCGCCGGTAGTCCAACATCTTCCCGTTAAGATAAAGAATAAACATGTAGGCCGCATGATGCTGTTCTCGCCGTTATTGATACTGTTTGTGGACGGACAGTTGGTGGCACATATGCCCGGTGAAGCTGGCACGCCCGGCAGCCTGGCACAGCGTCGCCGGGGCCCCCGCCAAACAGATGAGCCTGTAATTACGTTTGGTTTAATGGTGACGGGAGGCGGCACGGGGCTTTTACACACGGGGCGACTTTGGTAGCGGAGATCTTTGATTTCGGTTCGCTCTCTTTGGATGTTGCAGTAGAGTTACAAAAGTGGGAGGAGACAAACAGGCGTCCGGCCAAATAAACAGAAACGAGGTCGAAACACTTGAACGTGGTGGCCGTAACATAAACCTTAATGTTCGTTGCAGTATTCACGATGGTCACTTCCCAGCTCTCTTTCTCATATACTTCCCATATATATATAAAATAAAAAAGCCTGTTTCAACCGATTTCCCTCCCCTCAGACCCTTTTGCTCTGTAATAAAAGAATCCAACCACACACACACACACACACAAGTCATTTGAGTTTGCAAACCCTGAGAACAATTTCACAAAAGAAATGATAATCCATAATTTGGACCATTGTTGCCATGGTGACGGGCCGTGCCACTCAAGCCTGTGTGACATGAGCCACTGCAACAAGTCAGTTTAGCATGAAGGCGACATCCACACTAACATAGTGGCAGACTGACGTGTTGACAGTAGCCGTCTCTGGTTTTACGTCGTCGTGGAAGATGAGCGTGATGGAGGAAGCAAAAACACAACATCGAGGAAGACATGGATGTTGTCTGCTTACAGAGAGACAGAAAGAGGCTTACTTGACCTAGAAAAGCTACAGTCAAGTCAATGGTGTCCCGAGGTTTCCCAGGTTTGCCTCCAACATCGCATCGCTTTGCCTCCACCTTTTTTAGTCAGATTCCTAAAATGGTTCAAAAGGTTAAAAAAATGGTACTTGATGCCATCACTGCCAAGAACAACTGTGTTTCCATTTGTTGAAATAAGTTTAATAAGGTACGGTAATAAAATAAGGTTAAAAAGAAAGAGTGTTCCTCACTGAAAGACCCTCCTTTCTGTGCGTTCTGCATCTACTCCTGTGAACCACCTCATAGCTGGTAATGCTGGAGAAGAAGAAGAAGAAGAACCATGTAGCATTGCAGCATTCTGCTGTAGCATATATACACACACACGTGCAGCTCTGGAAAAAATTAAGAGACCACTGCAAAATTATCAGTTGTCTGATTTTACTATATATATTTATGTGTTTGAGTAAAATGAACTTTATATATATATATATATATATATATATATATATATATATATCTCTTAATCCGTCTGAATGGTCACCGTCCTAATGTGAATTTATTCTCCTGGTGGAGGCAGTGTCTTCCAGAATTAGAAGGGGAGACTTGTCTGACACTATAATCTTGATGTTTTACAGCATCACGATGACATGAAGAGTCCAGTTGATGACTAACAAGTCGGAGCTGACTGATCTGATTTATGCCGCTGTTGAATTATTTTAAGTGTAGCTCATAAAAAGGAGGCCATAAGCCCGGCTGTGAAGCCTGCTTGTGTTACACACACTCCCATCGCGTTCACAAAAAGCGCTCTCTTTGAAGCTCAAACCGAATCCCGCCCGCCTCCGCAGACATCACAGGAGTCCCAAATATGTGATTGTTCATTAACCTCAACCCCTGTCTGGAAATAGCAACATGCACCCCATTATTAGTGAGTCATTCTCCCGGCTGTTCACCTCGCCGCTCTTATTTCTGTTTTCCTTTTTCAGCTCCAGTACATCGAGGGTCCAGATAGTGAGAGGAATAACCAGGAATATCCCGAGATCCATGACAAGGACAACAAATTCCCAAAGCAACGCGACGAGCTTCAGTGTATGCAGTCATGAGGCTCCAATGGTCTCAGTGAAGACATAGTTAAAAAGCACCAGAACAGGGCCCTGGTTTTGACAGGCCAAACTTTATGGGATGTTAGCCCAGCATCATCTAACAGCACTCAATTATTATAGGAATTCAAATAAAGCTCCATTCTCCGTACGTATCAAATCTACACCAGGAACCTTTTTTGTTGTAAATCATGATATAAAAGGACGGTATAAAATGAAATGTATTTCGTTCTCCACGTCGTTTAGCTCACAATATTCACAGAGTCTTTCATTTCCAATCGCACCTCTATATCTTCCCGTTTAACACGTGAGACTGCGGTGCGAGCTGGTTCAGGAAGTGGAACTCGAGCCGCACGGCCTTCAACACACGTGACACGCCTCTCTCTCCACAAGCATCCACCGAACCTGGCGCTATATTTAAGCTGCAAATGTTTCCCCATGTCTCACTCTGCCTGTTCCTTCAGCTCCACCATCACCACCCAGCATCATCCTGCAGGCTGCAGCTATATCATAACATATCTGCTCGTCAGTCCCCAATATCTCTATGTAAACACATCTGTTAGGGAGTGATGAGCTCGGAGCCGAGTTCTTCTGCTGCTGTAATAAATTCAAACCTGTGTTGTTGGCTGAACTACAGTTAGTGCGGCAGGTCTGGTTGTACCACGACCATGAAACTGCGATGGATGTTGACAACACAAAGTTTGGATACTAACCTTCCCCTTTGACTTTGTTTCACTTCTGAAACTGTTTGGATAGATTTTGGTTTGACTGTTTTTGTCTACTCCGTTTACAGATTTCACCGGCTTTTAAGACCTCAGCAGTTAATCTGCACAACGTGATAAAAATGAAGGCCAAATATACCAAAATAAGTTGTAATAAACTGATATTACCCTTTAAATTCAATCTTCTGCTATGGTCGGTTGTTGCTTTTTGTCAGGTTTATTGTCAGGAAAAAAAGTGCTACAACCTAAATCCCTGTCCTGTGACATTCATTTTTCACTCATTCACACTCTGATAGCAGTCGCACCACGCCACGTTCAAGTCCACTGTTTCATTATCTCCCACTGCTCTTATCTTTCTCCTTCCTCTGCAATTCTCTTTGCACAGACAGCCGAGGCACCCGGCTGCGAGGTAGAGAGATGAACGCCGACGGAGGATAAAGAACGGGTGAATATAAAAAATAAAAAGTATCTCATGATGGCTGCTGAGACAGCAGAGTTTGGCCGAGTCTGAGCAGATGTCTTACAGCAGCATGTGAACCAACAGTGCACGCAGGGAAGCAGGAGCACATCACCCGATTAATACCAGACAATTAGGCCCACTCTTCTTCTTCCTCTAAATCAAAACTCATTACGCTCTGCAGGCGAGAAGTGGTGTAAGTCTGCGCGTGTGAGACAGAGCGAGCAGCAGGTTATTTGCCACTGATGTGCACTTTTCTCCAAAAAACACGTCTGCAGAACAATAGGCAGTCATTTACACTTCCACGAGGTGACAGAGCTGCGATTACAGCCAACACGGTATCCTTGCTCTGAAGCACTGAGTAGCCCATTAGCCTGGGTCGGATTACACGGACTGTGCACGTGTGCGAGCTGCAAAGCCTCACGTGACGTGGGTCGTGAGGGCGCTGCCGAAAGGCTGCAACAAAAGGGAGAGTTGCGTTGGCGCTCCCTGATGTTGTGGCCAGGCAGTTTCACGGCACATCGGTGCTGCTCTCTAGTGGCTTGCTGCGAAAATCAACGTTTGATCACATCCTTTAACTCTCTACACGGCTCAGTATAGTAGGTTTTGTAATGCTTTGTTTTGCAGGCGCTTAATTACCTAGGAGGTTTCCTGGAGGGAACTATGTCATCTGGAGCCAATTATAGGGTGTAGTGCAAGAAAAGTGATCTTTGCAACCTTGTGTGGACACAGGTACCGAGTGAAAATAAAGACTGTGTTCAAGTGATCCACCTCCAATGAATGGATTCGAACCAAGGGTGCAATTTAAACGTTTCACAAAGGATCTTTGTGTCGACCAGCTGCCGAAATCCAGAGGAGAGAGAGGAGCTCATGAAACTTTGATGTGTTCACCTCGGTCGCTTTCTATGACCATCTGTGTTTATGTTATTTATTTTGAGGGCAGGTAATAGATTCGATCAATAGATTCTTTAATGTGCTTGATGAGGAAATCGGTTTTTGTTTATGTGCAATACTTTGTGTGAGGTGTTCTGATGTGATGAAACAATGAATGAATGAAGCTAAAAATAAAAATACCAGAAAGGAACGTTTTACACACTATGCTGTATATTGCCTTACACGTTGTATTATGTTGCAGAAAAGACTGAAACACAGGGATAAAAATTTCTCAGCTCCGAAGGTGACGTGCTGCATCCATCTTCCTCTTCTCTGCCGACGTAGAAACCCTTATATGGACATCGCCTCAGAGTGAGTTTGTCCCCTTAAGATGATGCACACCTACCTGGGAGAGAGACGACGGCCTGACTGTTCAAGTAAGACATGAAAAAGAAGGCAAAACATATTTGCCCCTGGACCTCAAAATGACCTTCTTCAAGCTGCTCGTTTTGTTCAAAACCGGAAAAAAAGTCTCGGTTTACAAATCTATGAACAAAAAGCACAAAATACTCACATTTAAGAAGCTTGTACCAACAAAAAAAAAGTGCCATTTTCATTTGCACGTACGCTGAAAGAGTTGGGCAGAAACGTCATTTCAGTTTCTCTGGATGAAAATGAGGAAACGGCATTGTTCTGTGTGGAGAAAGTCATTTAAGTGGAGTCCGCAAAGTGAAATGTCTGGCTGTAAATGCTCTGCAGTAAGTCCTGGATTACCCTCCTGACCCAGACATACAGCTCGAACACAGCAGGGAACATCAACATCAGGTCATGGGACCGTACGTTCGTCCGACCAGGGAGGAACCCAAACATGAGAAATTAAATCTAATATACTACTAAACCCTGTCATGTGGGGAACCTTCCTAAACAGGCCAATTTTAGGTCCCGACTCCCACTTAAAGGAACGGGACTCTGCGCTGTCTCTGCACGTATGTCGGTAATGCTTTTGCAGCGTGTGGTTGGAGAGTCGCTTCTTAATGACAGGGGAGGCCTGAGCGTAAACAGGCGTAGCTGGCTGCCATCTGGTTGGCCTCCACTTCAGAGCCGAGAACCCGTCCAGCGCTTACTGCACCGATTCCAGCTCCAACTCCCGGAGAACAGTTTGGAGCCTGACTTACAGCCACACGATTAAAGGGTCGGGTGGGCTCTCACCTACTTATAAAAGGTGTTTAGCCATATAAATAGTTTGGGTTTCATTTGCCCTGTGTTTCATAATGGAGGTGAATGAAACTGCTGTACATGTATATGATCACGGCTTTGACAAGATTCAGCCATATTTACATTTACACACCACTTTTCTCTCGTCGTCATCATCATCTGCTATTTATTCTGTAGGAAGTAGATCCAGTGAGAAGTGTTCACAGTGAGGTCTGTGGGTCATCTTGAAGAACCAAAAACTAACAACTAACTTCTACTCAAGTTATGGTTTAATTGGATGATTATTCTCTTGATCAAGTTTTTGTCTAAAAAAACATCAGCTTCCCAGCTAAGTCTGCAGCTCGGCTTCGCGGAGCTTTAGGGCGACTTTCAGCTCACCGTTCATCCGTCCGGCTACAACTAGCTGGTGAACATCGTGGAGCATTTAGCAGCTGAAGAGCCAGATCTTTCCCTCAGACGCTGGTGGAGACCAAAAACAGAGCTAACAGAGAAGGAATACTGGACTTAAAGTTATAATCCTTAAGATTTTCATGAGATCAAACCCCTTTTTTTTGGATCCTTTGGACGGTTAGCGGTTGCCATTTTTTCTGCAATGGCCATTCAATGTATTCACATTAAGTAATTATCTATAGTAGTTTTCCTATCTAAGCATGAGTGAGCATGTAATTGATATCAACCTCACTGACAAAGAAACACGACCCCCCAAAGAAGCATCATGTTGCTCAGCACACTGACACAGTGTTGTATTCACAACTTGTTTCTGCTGCCCCCAGGTGGCCAATAACGCCAGTTATTGCAGGTTTAAGCCCTTAAAGTGCTCAGAAAAAACAAAACATCTAGACTTCCATGATAACTGAGTGAGATCGTGCTGTTTGATAGAAAGCTCAAGAGTTTGTTCTGTCACCTTGGAACTTTGGTTACCCCACCCCAAATTTCCAGCTGAGGGTGTATTTCTCACCAGCGTCCTCGTCTCAGTTTACATGAACACTTTCCAGACGTGCTTATCCAAAAAAACCGACAATGCATCTGCCGCAGTGCCTCCGTCCTCTTTTCGGGGACATGAGACGCCCAAACAGACGTCTTCATTTGTGAGACCAGAAAGTACGTCAGTGAAGCAAACGTTTCTCAGAGCTCCGGGAGCTTTAAGGATCTGAATAAATGCACCTGTATGGGAGGAGGGGGAAAGAAAATCCTCTTTGAATGTCCCAAACAACTTAACAAAAACACACAAGAGTGAGTGTGCAAATGACAGCGAACATTCAAACACAAAACAGTCGCGTCTGTAGGAGAAAAACACTCCCAACGAGTCAAACAGAAAAGGCTTTACGCTCCTGCAGCAGTTTCACTTCTCTGATGCGACTTCATTTGAATCACAAAGAAACAAAAGCTGGGGGGGGGTTCAAATCGTCGCACTGAATTCCCCAACAAAAAGATAAAGCTGCACAAAACCGACAGGAGAGCAACATTAAAATGCAAAGCCGTCGTGTTGTTCTTTACCGCGTTGTTATCCAGATAAGCACACAAACATCATGCGACTTCTTGACCAGTTCCACCCCTCTGTTCCCATGGCCCAGGCGCCTTTTATACGTGTGTGTGATGCAGCGAGTGCGTGTTTGAGCCTGCGGTGCCAACAGAGAAGGCGACGGGGGCAGCGGTGGGACGAACTGTGGGAGGCAAACAGTACAGAAGAAAGGGGACGAGAAGAGAGCAAAGCCTCCTGGGCGACGGGCAGAAAGAGAGAATTCAAGCAGAAGCAAACGTCCCTCGCCGGGAGACTCTCTCTTATTGGCAGTTCATTAGTCTTGACCTTGCCTTTGACCCACGGCGAATGCAGCGGCAAGCCCACCGCTATGACACCGCCGCTATACAAGCCACACACACACACACACACACACACACACAGGAACGCTGCGTCTGTTATTGTCTTTAAGTGCCAAACTGGGGCCAAGGCCTCGCCAGGGTTGGAAAAACAAAATAACAGCCGTGCAAAGCTCTCTCCCACACACACACACACACACACAACTTCCGTCCATTCTCTCTCACAGAGAAAGGAAGTGGAGTCGAGCTGGCCCGGCCCCAGTTGTCCAGACAAGAGGTAGCCTGGCAAGCCCCGTCTCCTGCCTGCCTACTTCCCCCTCTGAATGGCTTTAAAAGACTCTCTGAGCCCTCGCCATCCTTCACCTCCCTTCGCCATCCTTCACCTCCCTTCGCCACTTGCTCACGTTCGATGTAAAGAGCCACTTCGTGTGTAAAAGCAGTGCTTCACGCACTTTCCAGCCATTCGTCTCTCTGGCGAATGTGCTGGAAAAGTGAAACGCTGCACATTTTAAGGACCCGAAGAACAGGCCATAAGGGTGAAATCTTCTCTCGCTGTATGTGTAATTAAATATAGACATGTATCATGTTTGCTTCAGGCTCATGCAGTGGAACCACTGAGCTCGAGGCGGCCGATGCGTCGTCTGTATTCACCCTCTATGAGAAAAGAGGATTCTGGGATAGCGAGGGAACAAGGAAGTGACCGGAAGCTGAAACATTTTACTTTTATGCACAAGTATAGACAAAGAAAGGTCCTTCGCCGTAACGCAACCAGAAATAAAAACATAGCTACGACAGCATAGGTGTGCCGCACCTTCGTCGTCATGGTAACAATAATAAATAACTACGTGCGTATCTTAACATAAGTTAAAGTTAAAGGTTGACTTTTGGCTTCGAGCTGCTGTCTCCATGGTGACAGGCCTGTGTTTGACTCATCCTCGTCTCTTTGTTCTACCTCACCGGACTTCCGCCTTCGCGCTCACCATAATCCCTGCGGCCACACACGACCTGTACGAAGGTGCTTTTGGGGAGGACAGTCGGCAACATTTCTGACTGTCTCACAGTAGACATCTTTATGTCGTCGCACCCTTCATCTCAACTGTATGGCAAGTCTTTCTCCAACGATGTGCAGAAAGTACTGATGCATCAGCAGCATCCGTCTCCTCCATCATCATCTCGCTGTCATCACGCCGGCTCTCCTGACGCCAGCGTGATCACAGCGAGATCTCATTATGCTGACTGATGTGTGCTGCCCCCTTTCAAATACACTCGTCAAACACAGACAGGCGCTTCAGCACAAGCGTAACATTACGCTATAAAAGCACGACATGTGGACCGCGGCCTCCAAATAGAAGGCTCGTGTTCAGCCGCCGCACACCGGTAACAATCAGTGCAGCAGAGCGAGCCGTCTGACAGGATCTGGAGAAGGGCCGAGCAGCCAATCAGAGTCTGTCAGGCAGCGGCTCAGCCAACCACCGGAGAGAAACAAAGCAAAGAAGGTGATCTAAGAAACAGATGACAAACTGGAAGGAAGACTTTGCGGCTGAGTTTCCAAAGAGGGAAACATATTGATTCTAAGGGTTTATGATTGGCTGCATCTCCGCTGGTCCTTATATACATAAATATACCGTCAATGAGATGATTCTGAGAGGTGGGCGAGTGAAGAGCTCATCCACCTAACGAATGCATCCACTCCTCTGCCACATAAAATCCATCCCCCACTCTCAGCCGCAGCGTCTCATTTGGAGTGTGTGATTGAGCGGCGGGGGGTCAGACTGGGGGTCAGACCTCTTACCTTGGGCCATTTGGGGTTGATGAGTCGAGCTTTGACCGCGTCGTCCAGAGCGGTGCTGTACTGGCCCAGCCTGAGATAGGCTGCGGAGCGGTTACTGTACAGGATGCAGTTTTGGGGGTCAGCTGTCAGAGCCTCGCTGTAGAGACGCACAGCCAGAGCGTACTCCCCCTGCTGGCAGGCCTGGTTACTGCTGCGCACACGCTCCAGGAACTCGCCTTTGCTGAGGACGGGCGGGCTGGAGCCGGACGGGCCGACCGCCCTTCTCACTGCCGGCGCTGAAGGGATCACAGGAGAGGAAGAGGAGGAGGATGAAGAGGGAGGGTTGGCGGTCCTGCTGGCGGAGCGGGAACCAAACAGAGAGAACTGACGAGCAGAAGGAGGAGGAGGGAGGACAAGGAGAGGAGACATCGGATCATTTTTTAGTTGGAGCTAAAACATTTAATACATTAGTCCATCAACAGACAACCTTTCCCCTGACTGCCCCGCCCAAATGCACATGTTCTCACTTCCCTCCTCAGACACTCTACGTATACCACCTTGTTTTGGCCATGTGTTTAGTTTCTCTCTTTCCTTGTGTCTGTTCCTTTCAGCTTCTGCCACCCGAACCTGGACATACCTGTCGCCTGTCTGTCAATGCAAATAATAAATAATACAAATAAATCAGTCTCCCTGTTCCGACTGCGTTTGGGTCCTGTCCCTGCACTTCACGTCGCACATCAGATTGTTTTAAACTCCCAAATATTATTTGGGAGTCTGCCTCAAAACTCTGGCAGTCTCAGCCGGGCTGTACTGATTACTCCATATTTAGAACTGTGTCGTTGGAAAGACCAAACTGAGAAAGGCTTTTTGCCCACATTGTTGTAGAAATAAAAATAAAAGGAAATGCGCTTTTGGCTGCTGTTACATAAGTCATAAACAACAAAACAAAAACAAGCCCAACTCCTTGTGAGCAGAAGTCTACGCGGCACGACACCCAAACTGCAGCAGCCTGATTTGCATGACATGGTTCTGTAGTTGCTGGTAAATGGGACACCAAACTGCTGCCTGCACGTTTCTCTACTGCTCGGCGGTAACGGCTTGGATTCCTCAGAGAGAGAGAGAGAGAGAAAAGGGAGGAAAGTCACACAGAGACTCGGGCTTCTGTTCTTCTCGTTCGCTTCTGTCACACCCGCTGACGCTTCATGTAAAATGTGCTCGCTGAGGTTTTGCTCTCTGTAGCTTTAACATTGAAACGCTGCCTCCCTCCCTCATCTGGAGCTTCCAAATTTGTCCTTTTACCCGACTTTACACCAAGGCCTTCATTATCTCTCTCTCTCTCTCTCACACACACACACACACACACTCTTGTTCAGACACACACTTAAAATATGCAGACTGGAGGGATTCCTAAAACTTGCAAATGCATCACCCAGCGGCTTGTGAGCGAGAGGCACGGAACGGCAGGAAGCTGTTTGGAAGTGCACCGATGATTCACTTGAAATAAACTGCAAGAAAAGTCTAGAGAAGCAAAGATACAAAACAAAACAAAAAAAAAACAATCAGGTATCTCCTCTGTGCAGGTTTAGGCCACGTTAAGCCTCTTAAACCCACACAGACAGAAACACCTGGATATAGTTTATATTTCTGCCAATTCTGAGCTCATTCTTTCAGTCAGTATCAAGTGTTGTACGTCACATGCTGCAGAGGAAGCTGCCCTTTCTTTCTGCTGCAGCGTAAAGTCTCCATCATGCATTACCTCTGTGTGAGCACATTTAGACAAAAAAAACAAAGCCCAGTGAAAAAAAGTGTTTTGTTGGAAAAACTCCACACTCGACCTGAGAATTGTTGTTCCCGGTGTTTCGGAGCTCCATGTGAAGTTTGGTGTAGATGCACTTTTTCCTCAGTGAGTTCCAGCCGTTTACTGGCTGGTTTCCTGGTGGTGTTTTCAGTAGACAATGTGCCGATATAAACACGTTGGTGCTGTCTTTATATTGCAGTCAGCATCACCTCTGAGCATAAATATCAAAGTGTTATTATATATCATTGGAAAATACACAACCCAACCTGTCGTCCCCAGGGCCCGACCATAGATGCCCCTTTTATTATCGTCAGTTATTCAGACTTAGGTATTCTTCCTAAACTTGTATCTCTATCTCCTATATCCTTACACACACACACACAGTGCAATAAGACTAAATTCACCTTTTTAATTTAAATTATTTCTTATTAACTGTTAAATTAAACGCCTCGCCGTGTCTCATTTAGCTTCCCGTTAATCACTTGTCTTGCACAATTAATAAACCAAACTAAAAAAGAAGCTTTCCAGTCCAGTCTAGCTACTAACCGCTGGTTACTGATCAGTTCTGCACAACGTGAAGGATTCCTGCCATTAGTTAACAACAAATCACTCACAGAGGAGCTTCTGTTAGTTACATACATGCTTCTCCCGTTCGGCTCGTCAACTCTTTCGCCCCGTGAAAATAAAGGTGTAATTCTTGAGTTTTTGTGCGCTCTGAGACCTGAACAACTCCTCCAATCTCTGTTGAGCTCGTGGCAGTTTTACGTTTTAATTAAGTTTGCCACTGACAGATGGCGATGCGACTCACTTGGAAACAATCAGGCTGCTGACTGTTAAAAGCAAAGATTTAAGGCTTAACTGTACGTGGCTTCCCATGATGCTGGGTAACAGTGAACTGATGAAATCCTTAAATTAAGGCTGCAGCACAAAATTAAAAGTGCCCCTATTCCCCCCCCAAAACACCAAAAGAATATTTGTATTTTTCAGGCTTCATTTATCTAGATATGTGTTTATTAAACTTTTCTGCACGTTTCAATTAAATGGGAGTTGAAACGCTAAAACAATTAGTTAGTCATATATTAATATACAATTAGTTAGAAAATACATCGCCAATTATTTTGATGATCATTTGAAGGTTTAAACGTTCTCCGGCTGCAGCAATCGGTGACATTTGTGTTTTGGACGAAACATGCAAATTCATTTTTTACCATTTTCTTACTTTTTATAGACCAAAAGATGAACCGATTAATAGGAGAAAAAACAATAAATCAGCAGATTTGTCAATAATGAAGAGACATTAGATAGAGAAGCTCTTTTTAAAGGATTAAATTAAAATCAAAATAATTACATAAAATAACCCCTATAATAATTAATACCAAATTCAAAAGGTTCCGTCCAGGAAAATTATTGAGAAATTACAGAAATTAAAAATTAAGTGCTACCATTT
The DNA here is from genome assembly GCA_036023855.1 of Gadopsis marmoratus. Taxonomy (NCBI): domain Eukaryota; kingdom Metazoa; phylum Chordata; class Actinopteri; order Centrarchiformes; family Percichthyidae; genus Gadopsis; species Gadopsis marmoratus. The sequence goes on from JAVQJF010102117.1 coordinate 20,175, forward strand.
TATCTTCCAACATAAACACACATTTGCTTCTAATGTTACTGCTTTTCCTTTACTTTGACAGTTTTGGAAACTTTCTGTAAGCCTCTGTAGTGTGTGACGGCCGTCTGCGTGTTTGTGTTGTTTGGATTTATTGATGTAATCGTGCATTTATGCTGCTCTGTCTTTCACCCGGCTAAATAAAGGACAATGGAAATAGAAATGCTGTGTTTAACGCTTTCTAACGCTGCCAGGAATAAAACTCTGGAGGGAGGAAATGCTGGATACTTACTTGAATTCCCAAATCAAAGACATGACCTCAGTACGGCTCAATTCACTGAGCAGAAACCAACAATTCACAGTCCTCTTATCAGCTGTTCTCTCTAGAATGCCGTCAGGTTTCATGCTCCGTGCCGTTACCAAATATGACATGATGCGACGGAACGCAGAGCTTGTTTAACGTGTTACCATGGCGTTGTTTTCTGGAATAAACAAAGAAGGACTCTCATCGTGTGTGTGTGTGTGTGTGTGTGTGTGTGTGTGCGTGTGTGTTTGTGTGCAAACCAAGACGTCAATCTCTGAGCCGATTACTGCCGAACTAGGATGCAGTTAAACAGAGCGCGTCCTGGGGGGTTTACTACACCTTAAACCTGCTTTAATTGAGAATCTGTTTGTTTTGTTTTTTTGGCCACTTGGGGGCAGCAGAAACAACCCGCAAACAACAGCACTTATATATCATGTAAACTCCAACAGGCCAACATTTAGGATTCAAAATACAGGAGGTTTTTTTTAGGTGGCACGCCACCCTGCAGCCAGTTTGAGCTACAGAAGCTCTTCTGTTGGATCGGACCACACGGTCCAGCCTTCGCTCCCCACGACCATCAGTGAGCCTTGGCCGCCCATGACCCTGTCTCCGGTTCAGCGGTTCTCCTTCCTTGGACCACTTTTGTTAGGTACTGCCCCCTGCAGACCAGAACACCCCACAGTCAGGAAATCCTAGCTGTTAGCTGTTAGCTGTCGCTGTTAGCTGTAACAGCGAGTGAATAGAAGTCAGTTGTGAGCTGCTTATTATGGCTGTAATGACGTCTGATTTACACTCACATGTTGTGTCACGTGTCTGCAGGAACACTGAAGAATCTCTGTTTCAGTCTGTTGACTTGCGCCAAATCAAATCAAATCAAATCAAATTTTATTTATATAGCGCTATATCATAACAAAGTTATCTCATAGCACTTGTAAATATAGAGCAAGTTCAAGCCAACTCTATATCTACAGACCCAAC
>JAVQJF010102122.1:0-10925 GCA_036023855.1 Gadopsis marmoratus
CTATGCGACAGTGGCAAGGAAAAACTGCCTTTTAACAGGCAGAAACCTCAGGCAGAACCAGGCTCTTGGTGGGCGGTCATCTGCCTCGACCGGTTGGGTAGAGAGAGAAAAAAAGAAAATCATGATGAAGTTATTTCAGCATCCTTTTTGATTTGTTTACAGCAAAATCAGATTCATACCGGCGTAGTAGTAAATTCTGTCAGCGATCGAACTGGTCAGCCTCAAGTAGTTCTGGAACTCATTTCCAAGAGTTCCTGGAAATTTATGGCGTTATATCCCTATCTTTAATCAACAGCATGCTCTTTCAGTTTGAGAGCATTAATTTCATCTTCAGATGAACCGCCCGTGCGGGGACGCTTTAATTCCCTAGGTAGTCACTGTATGTGAGAGATTTTGTTTTTTATGAGTTCACCAAACCAAAATCTTATCAACCATCTTGAAATGGCAAAGTATTGAAGCCAATTATTGTTAAGGTGTTTCTCACTATTTCCTCCACCCCATTTACATCCATAGTGGAGCTCTCACCACTCACTCAAAAAAGTGGATTTAGTGTTAATTTACTCTTTAATTAACTAGAATTAACTAGACTCCTTCTGTGATCCCTGTTTATGACCTTAACAGTGGGATTTCTGTTGTGTTTTTCAGACTTGCTCTGTTTGCTCATCGAGAAGATGGCCCTGGCATTCCAGCTGAGATCAAACTGTTTGACATCTTCTCTCAGCAAGTGGCCACTGTCATTCAAGTAGGTTACATTAGGTTTACCTGGTCTGTAAGGCAAATTAATCTGTACACACAAAAAATGCTGTTTAAAGTCCCATTCAGGCAGGATTTATTTCTCAAGGTGAGATCAAGTGATTTTAATATGACGTGATCTGATCAGTCATTTTAATTCCATCAGGCGTGTGTGTATATGTAATTTTTCTCCCCTACTCCAATTTGTGCAATGAATTTGCTTTGGTGAATTGGTGCATTAAAATGTGAAGAAATATAAAATAAGAAAAGAATGTGAGAGAAAACAAACTGTACAATAATATGAATGAATATGGAGGGCTATACATTTAGTGCAGGGTGTGCAAAAGGAGCGGTACCAGCTAGATATAGTTGGGCTCCTGGAGAGGTGCTGGACTCTCCTCTCTTCTGGAGTTGCCGAGGGCGAGAGGCACTGGGCGGGTGTGGGGGTACTCACGAGCCCCCGACTGAGCGCCGCTGTGTTGGAGTTCTCCCCAGGGAGCGATGCTCATGTGGGCAACGATGGAGAACCCTGGAGAGCGGTGGAATGGCCTTTGATCGACGTTGTGGTTGTATGGTCAGATCTGCGGCAGTATGTCTTGTACACTTGGGTGAAGAGAGGGGCATCCCTGGGTAGGTTGGGGACGTGGAACAAGCCTTCATTGTAGAGGCATCTGCTCGGAGTTGTGGTCTGAAGGCCATTGGTTCCTGTCAAGGCGGCAACCTAAGAAGGAAGCTTTCAAGCTGAAGAAGAAGGCTTTTCGGCCTTGGTTTTCCCAGGGGTCTTTCGAAACAGCAGACGGGTACCGGGAGGTCAGAAGGGCTGTGACTTCCGTGGTCGCCGAAGGTGTGGGAGGACTTTGGATCCAGGAGGAGCAATGTGGATTCCGACCTGGCCGTGGCACAGTGGACCAGCTCTTTAACCTTGCAGGGTTGCTGAGGGGTTCGTGGGAGTTTGCCCAACCAGTTTACATGTGTTTTGTCGACTTGTCACTAGGTCCTTTGACCGTGTCATTAGGGTGGTCCTGTGGGTGTTGCTGCGGGAGAATGACGTCCTGCTGGTAAGAGGCCCCAGGGTATCTCAACTGGTCTGGGAACGCCTTGGGATCCCCCAGGAGGAGCTGGAAAGTGTTGCTGGAGAGAGGTGCGTCTGGATAACCCTGCTTAGCCTGTTGCCACCGCGACCCTGACCCGGATAAGTGGAGGAAAATGGATGGATGGACCACAGCCTACCGGAAGGGAGTGATTCAAAGAGTTTGTCCGGGGTGAGAGGGGTCAGCCACAATCTTGCCTGCACGCCTCAGGGTCCTGGCAGTGTACAGGTCCTCGAGGGAAGGTAGATTGCAGCCAATCACCTTCTCAGCAGAGCGAATTGATACGCTGCAGTCTGCCCTTGTCCTTGGCAGTGGCAGCAGTGTGATGGAGGAGGTGAGGATGGACTCAATGATGGCGGTGTAGAAGTGCACTTTAATTGTTTTTGGCAGGTGGAATTTATTCAGGTGCCGCAGGAAATGCATCCTCTACCCTAACCCTCTTTTTATAAAACACATTGTTCAAATCAAGCAATTTTATTGGTTGTTAGACGTGATATAATAGTTTACAATGGCAATGACGTCTAATTCATTTACACAATTCCATATCAATCCTCCTGTGAGGGAAAAAAAATGTTAACATAACAAACCTAGCTACAAAATGGAAACATTTTAAGTTGACTTCAACCTCTATAGTGGCCTAACGATGGAGGAGTGGATTATATCTCCAGGGAAACAAATCACCTGCTGAAACTAAAAGACAACATCCAGAGATATGTACAGAGGAGGTTGTTAAACTGGAAAGAAGATGTGAACATTTTAGCAAACAAAACAAGCTGTTAAACGCTTTCAAGACTAGTGTAAGGAAAACGGTGTAGTTTTAGACCTTTAAGATAGTGTCAAAGTAGTGGGTCATTGACATTTTGCGAGAGACATTTTTGGTGCTACCTTAATTAGGTGGTATTAACGCTGCATATAGTATACTATGGTAGCAACTGAGGAATCAACAAATCTATTTTAAAATTGTAAAAGATAATTCTTGTGCACTGGGCTATGACGAGATTACAGACCATCCCTTATCTATGCTGCCTACTAATATTGATTTTTTTTTGTGGAAAATACCTGGAGCCTTGCTGGCTTGTGGTCAGTGGGTCAGTCCAGTTCAACATTCCTACAGCTTACAGAGAAGTTGATAGCTCACTGCACACAGAGACCCAATCTAGATGCGACAGTGGCAACTCACTATAGGGCACAAATACGCACCTCTTCCAGTTACAGTAGGTTTGTGAGATTTATAAATATAGAGCAAAACATCCTGTCACTTTTGCTTAATGACTGTTATTGAATACTGGAGTTGTTAATGCTGGAGCATTAACTGCTAAAACAATCCAAACATTTCCTGTTGCTGCTCCTTCACATTCAAGGCACTCCATTGTCATACCAGGTTGCCGTTATTGTGAATTAGCCATGGGAAATGCAATGCATTTGTCACCGACATTGGTAACAACTGCTATTGTTTGGGTAAAGAAAATACTCCCACACAGATATTTTTTTCACCTTTTTGTATGTGTATCAGTTTGAATGATCACGGGGTGGAATTCTAGGAGTAAGGCCGGGAGGGTGTGCATGCTAAAAAGCATGCCCAGTGGAGCTCCAGCAGTAGAGAAATGGTTTCAGCACAAGGTTAAATATGCAGATAGATATTAAATGAATATCTTGCTCTCTTTTTAAGACAACAGTGTAAGTATTTCTCATTTCATTAAAATTTAAATCCATGATAAATCATTGGATATTGTTAGCAAACCAATTTTAAGGTATAGAGGTGATGTCATGAGATCTCATGTCAGATGAACCAAAAGAGTTTTTTTTTTTTGCCACTTTGTGCAAGTCGAAAGAGAAAAGAATACCGCAGAAAATTAGATTAATCTATTTTCAGCTTTCATTCATACTGCTTATAGCATGATAATCAAGCTAAATGGCCTTACAAGGCTTTCCCTTCAAAGCTATGGTGACTTCAAGTTTAAGTTTCAAACAAACCGTGCTTGTGACCATGCTAATGTTTTCCTTCTCATTCCTCCTTCAGTCTCGCCAGGACATGCCATCAGAGGATGTGGTCTCTCTTCAAGTCTCTCTCATCAATTTGGCAATGAAATGCTACCCTGAACGTGTTGACTATGTAGATAAGGTCCTGGAGGGCACTGTGGAGATATTCAACAAGCTCAACTTGGAACAGTAAGTCCCTTAAGTCCTGACACACTGAGGTTTAAGCAATATGGTGTATTTGGTCTGCACTGAATAGTTATGAGTTGTCTGCAATGTTAGAAAATCTTTAAGTGTGTTCAAGGGAGTGAGTTTATTACTGAACATTTGGCCATTATTTGACATTTTACAGTAATCAAATTACAGTAAGCCACAACACTAGAAAGGGAGAAGAGATCAAATTCAGTCTTCAATAAAAAAAACAACATCTTGACTTGGTAACAGCAAGTAAAATAGGGTGAAACAAAAAACACAGTTAGAGGAACTCAGAACAAAATTGGGGAGAGGAGTTAAAAGAAAGGTGGAAGATGTTTTGAGATAGCAGCCAAACCTGCATACTGTCATACTCATGTTGCATTGTTACTCCATGTATACATCCTATTGCAAATATGATCAGACAGGATAGAACAGGGATATAAATTGGCATTTAAATATACTCTTTGCCTCTTTCACATTTTTGTCACACTTTCGTTCTATCCCCTTCTGTAGCATAGCGACCAGCAGCGCAGTGTCAAAGGAACTTACCCGATTGTTGAAGATCCCAGTGGATACCTACAACAACATCCTTACCGTGCTGCAGCTCAAGCACTTCCCACCACTCTTTGAGTACTTTGACTACGAGTCACGCAAGAGCATGAGTTGCTATGTGCTGAGCAACACACTGGACTACAACACCACCATTGTGGCACAGGAACAGGTCAGATTCTTGGCTAGCAGTCTTTAGCACAAGGATCTCAACATGGGGCATTCAGTCAGAATGGCATGTATTGATGTGCCATCCTGGACGAGTTGGACTGCCTGTGCAATCTCTGTAGGGTCCAGGTATCGCTTCACGCTACCAGTAGTGACACTGTCCCTAGCCAAATGCAAAACTAGTGAAAACAGTCAGAAAAGATGGGGGGCGGGTGTGTCAGTGGCCTCCACATGTGAAGCCATTGCTGTTTTGGGGGTCGTCTTATTGTTGCCCCTCTAGTGCACCTGTTGTTAATTTCATTAACACCAAAGCAGCTGAAACTGATAAACAACCCCCTCTGCTGCTTAACTGACCAGATCAATATCTCAGAAGTTGACTTGATGCTATACTCTGCTTAAAAAGTGTTCCTTAATTGTTTTTTTAGCAGTGTGATAGATATCTATCTATCTATCTATCTATCGAGAGAGAGAGAGAGAGAGACTAAAAAAGAAATATATATATATATATATAAATAAAACAAATAAAACCCAACCCAACAATTCCCTCCCTCCCTGGTTTCTCTAGGTGGATGCCATCTTGAACTTGGTATCCACACTGATACAGGACCAGCCAGACCAACCAGCTGATGATCCTGACCCTGAGGACTTTGCTGAGGAGCAGAGCCTTGTGGGTCGTTTCATCCATCTGCTCCACTCTGAAGATCCTGATCAGCAGTACCTTGTAGGTCCTTTCTTCAACATTAAAGGAGCATACCAGTGATTCTGCACATTTATTTTTTTTAAAGGATTTTTCCCACCGTGGCCAATTCAGACTTGATGTGTACTGTGATGGATTACACACTGTTCATTGATTTGTATACTGTACAGAAACCATTGAAAAATCTGAAACTCTACATCATGCTTTGGTGAGCCACAATGTTTGTGGTTCTGTTGTTCATTGAAGTTAACATTCCGATTTGTGGTCAGATTCTGAACACAGCCCGGAAACACTTTGGTGCGGGTGGAAACCAAAGGATTCGATACACCCTCCCTCCTCTGGTGTTTGCTGCCTACCAGCTAGCCTTCAGATACAAGGAAAACTCCTCATTGGTATGAAAACATCCTTTTTCACTTCATCTCACATGTTGTATTTGTAGTTTTGTCTATCCTATTAAATTATCCCAAATCTGTCTCCCATCAGGATGACAAGTGGGAAAAGAAGTGCCAGAAGATCTTTTCCTTCGCTCACCAGACCATCAGCGCACTTATCAAGGCTGAGCTTGCTGAGCTGCCTCTTCGACTCTTCCTGCAGGGAGCACTGGCTGCTGGCGAGATTGGCTTTGAGAACCATGAGACTGTAGCTTATGAGTTCATGTCACAGGTAGAATTTAATAAAACCTAAACTCTGGTCTTTAATTTAAAAATTCTCTGGGAGCTTTCTTTTCAGCAAAAGTGAATTTGTGATTTTAATTCATAGAAGAGTAGCACTGAGCAACTTAAGTGGAGTAATATTACAAATTGGACAACTAACAAGACCAAAACACTATTTTATTTATTTTTTATTCCCGAGGCAACCGTGGTGAAATCTTTACAATATTTGAGAATCAAAGTAAATTTTTTTTTATTAAATAGCCAAACCTCTAGCTCTCTTTTCTTCTCTTGTCTTATTTCTTAATACATCTCCCTCACCAGGCCTTTTCTCTGTATGAGGATGAGATCAGTGACTCCAAAGCCCAGTTGGCAGCCATCACACTGATCATTGGTACCTTTGAGCGAATGCGATGTTTCAGCGAGGAAAACCACGAGCCATTGAGGACTCAGTGTGCGCTGGCTGCCTCCAAGCTGCTGAAAAAACCTGACCAGTGCCGAGCTGTCAGTATTTGTGCCCATCTCTTTTGGTCAGGGCGCAGCACTGACAAAAATGGAGAAGAGGTGTGTTGGAGTTGTTTTGTTTTGCACTATTTCAAACATACTTATATCTGGAAAAAATCATTGCTTCAGAGAAGGAAACTATTCATGCTGCGAGTACATACCACCAGTAGCTATACTCGTGTAATGAGTCTTAAGCACACTGTGCCGCTTAGACGCATTTAGCCATCTGTATGAACACCTCAAATTACATTTGTATGTTAAAATATTTTTGGGGGCATTTTAGGTCAATGTTTTAAACCCCTAGGCTACCAGGACTGTGGTTAAGGGTAAGGGACAAAATTAATATAATCTTACCAAGGATATGCCAGCACTGGCAACAAAGACTATTCAATCGACCATGGTGGTGGTAATGTGGTATGGTCGTGTGTCTAACCTAGCAAGCCCACTGAATCCACTACTGGCTTGGCTGGTTGCTAGCATGCCGAGGCTAACTAGATTAGTTACTAATTTGGCTGGTCACTTTCTTCTTTTGCATTTTATTGGTCGATTGTAGCTAAATGTGCCGTGTTACCGCCACCAACTGTAGACAAATACAATTCATTCAAGTTGTAAGTATTCTTTCTCCTCCATTTCTGCCAGCATAGTCACCAACTTTCCTTTGCTGACAATTTATGTACAGCATTGCTTCTCAGTAGTCTTTTTTTTTTGTCCCTTACCCTCCACCATACCAGGACAAAATTCAGATAATTGGTATAAAAGCAAACAGTCTTTTTATTTTAGGTTTTCCGACAATTAATTTTTCCATAACATATATATACAGTATATATAATATTTGCATGGTAGGTTTGCCAGATCATTGCAATGACACATTTCTGGTACCCTTTAATCTGTTTCCACAGTTGTCATTGCTAACTATTAATGTTGCATCTTTAGATCCGTGATGGTAAGCGAGTGATGGAGTGTCTAAAGAAAGCCCTGAAGATTGCCCACCAGTGCATGGACCCATCGCTGCAAGTCCAGCTTTTCATTGAAATCCTGAACAGATATGTCTGCTTCTATGAGAGGGAAAATGATGCGGTAGGACACCACAAATGTCAATGTCAATTTTCTAAATTATTATGGCACCTGTTCTAATCTGTGCTCTAAGCAGCTGTCAGTTTGTTTGCATGTTCTTAAGTTACTGTCCTTACGCTGCAGTAATGTGATTTCTTAAACATCATGTAAACTAGAAACCTGGTTTCTGTAATTGGTGTAGAGAAAAATCTGGAGTGGGCTGGTGTCTTGGTAATGTACACATGACTGGATTTATGGCCTTTTACAGGTGATCATATGCAGGATGCAGGTGCAGGTGATAATATGCAAGTCATCAGACGGGGAAATTATTGCTGTGGCCTTGATCATTACACGTAGAGATAGATCTTTGTATTCCTAATGATTACATTTACGGTTATATCAAAACTGGAATTGACATTAAAAGTGCCCTGTGGAGTTTTCTCATAAACAAAGTAATGTTTACATGCATTACCAAGACCCATTGTGTGTATTATTGAACATGTTGAATACATATTGTTCTTCAAACATTTCCAAAGCCAGATTTTCATGCATTGTTTTCATCAATGTTTGCTAGCTTGTAGTCATTGTGCTTCTGTTGGCCAACAATCAACAGAATAGCATGGCATTGGCAGCAGGAATGTGCATAGCATAAACCTGTGCTCGTGTGCATGCAAGTGTGTCCTTTTGTACGATGCAAACAAAATGGGGACCCACTTGTAAAAACATTGCTCTGTAGCACTTCTAGTGGCCAAAAACCCCACCGAGTACTTTTACACAGCCTCTTTAAGTCTATTTGATGTGAATGGAGTCCATAAAACTATGTATGTAAACATCAACCACAAACAGGAACTCTTACATTATCCTTCATCCTCCACCCATCCAGGTGACTGTACAGGTATTAAACCAGCTGATCCAAAAGATCAGGGAAGATCTTCCCAACCTGGAGGCAAGTGAGGAAACAGAGCAGATCAACAAACACTTCCACAACACACTGGAGCATCTTCGCCTGCAGAGAGAATCCCCTGAGACTGAGGGCCCCGCCTATGAGGGCCTGGTTCTTTGAAACTATTGCATATTGGAAGGATGCGAAGTCCATCCATTGATGTTTCACAATATTATGAATATACAACTGCACACACTTGCAAGAACACACAAAATCCTATTTTATAGGACAGGAGTAAAAATAAATATCATAAATATAAATAACAGCTAAAAGAACTTGCTCCTTTGTTTTATTATTAATTTTTCTGCATAATTTCCTCCTCACTAGCAGAACCGTTTTCTGCAACAGATTGAAGATGTTACATTTTAAGAAATGTGTCAGCAACACTGCACTTAGCTTCAATGTGCACTGGTGGCAAGTCTTAGGCACCATTCATTTATGAATTCCTACTTGACCAATTTGTCTTTAACCTGTATCATTTTGTTGTCAATAGTATACTTACTAGCTGTTGTAGGGGTATCCACTGACTCGCGTGTTCACATCTTTCCATATTGAGGAGTGAATGTATTTGCTGAGTGTATAAAGGCTACTGAATCTAGTAGTGGTGTTACAGATACTTTGCATACAAGCTAGTTTCAACCCCTGAATAATAACTGCTGTTTAGGATGGCTTTGTGGCAAGTTTTAAACAGGTCAGGATCACCCAAATTGAAGACCAGATAAATGAAAGCACATCTAAACTTTGGCCCCACGGGAATGATGAAATGATGAAACAATGTTCCCAAAACTGATGTTGTGGAACAGAGCAACTTTTTAGCTAGTCAGACTTTGATTGTGGGAACTCGGTCAATAACTGCAGCACTATGCATGATGATGAAGTCATCGGCCATCCTGGCTGGGCTGCAAAGAAATTACAAATAACCTCACAAATCTAGTAATTTATAGATGGGAAAATTGTCATATTTTTCAAAAGATCCTATGCTCTCATACTTAAGCTTCACTTTTTCATAACATTTGTATCTTCATCTCTCTATGTCGTGTATTGGTGTAGTTCTTGCCAATGAATTGACAAATTCAGAACTGCAGCATGTGTTTGCATGCTTTAGTATGCTTGTACCATAAGGCCTGATTTTCAAGTTTACTCAAAGGATTCCACCAACTACAATGTCTGACTTTCTTGTAAGTTTGTTAATCAATGAATCCTGTTGCTTGGTGTCCTTTCGAATTGATCTGTTGTGGAGGGATTACAGTGGTTCCTCTGTGTGGTAACTTGTAAACTAGCATAATCCTAAGTATGTAATGATGTACAAGTTTGTGTATAAGATTTTGAAATTGTTTGCTTATGCATCTGAGGGTGTCTGCTGATCTATCTATAATGGTTGATTTGGTGGAGGTGGTATTAACCAATTTCTCTCCCCTTTTGAATGTGTAAATCAGATAAAGAGAGAAGCAGATTGAATAGCAATTATCACTGTCATTTGCTGAAATAAAGTATAAATTAACACATATTTGCATTTTGTTAATTTTACAAACGGCATAATATAACGTCTCATTGAGTGATGTCATATTATGGTCTTGTTATCTCATACATCACTATTCATGTTTTCTTCAATTACAGTGACATTAAACTTACAGACCAGTCTGAAAATGTTTGTTGACCAACTTGTAACAAACATTTTCCACAGGATCAATGTAACAATAAATTGACTTTACAAGGCCATAAATAGGAGCCAGTGTAGGTGACCTGTCAGATGAATGGTTGTGACATTTCATCCAGTTTCAGAAGCATGTCTACCAAAGCATATTTCAATTCTGATTCTTAATACAAAATGTGGATGTGGTGAGCAGATTAGACATTTATATACACATGTATGCTATCATACTGATGGAGGATAATGTACAAGAATACAAATGTTCATGTTCAAATGAAATGAACAATGATACAATTTCACTTTAAGCCAAAAAAGAGTTAAGATTTTGAATGACAGTTACCCATCTAATGAATTCTTAGAAAATGTTACTATTTCAGTGACATATCTGTAGGTTCCATGAGAGACAAAACATGTATTCTTCCACTGTTGATTATGGAGGTCAAGGCTGCTTTCCATTTAAGGTATAATGTCTATTTAAATTTGTATCAAAGACAAAAGGTTAACAACAGGTGCACTAGAGGGGCAACAATGAGACAACCCCCAAAACAGGAATGGTTTTACAGGTGGTGGCCACTGACATTTTTTCCCCTTCTCCTCTTTTCTGACTTTTTTCACTAGTTTTGCATTTGGCTAGGGTCAGTGTCACTACTGGTAGCATGAGGCGATACCTGGACCCTACAGAGGTTGCACAGGCAGTCCAACTCCTCCAGGATGG
>JAVQJF010102123.1:0-16656 GCA_036023855.1 Gadopsis marmoratus
GGGATGGTCACGTTATGTGTCACGACACCAGACACTCCAGGATTATTACCCTGCCGTGGCACCTAAAAGCAGTCAGCTGTGCTGCTGGTTCGACCACAGGCTCTAAAAAAACAAAAAACTTCAATAACAAAGTCTGTGTTTTTTAATTTTTTTTAATAAGGGGTTTAACAATAGCACACACATATCCAGCAGACGTTGTTCAGGTGTTTCCAGTCGCTGAAGACTGTAGTTTTGTTGTTTTATATGAAATTATATATAAAAGTTTGGTTCACGTTGTCCACAACATGTCATCTCCGGCCATCTGCAAACCGAAAATTGAGATTTTATGTTTTTTCTTTTTTTTAAACATCACAGTGTGATTCTGTTGAAACTAGATTAACTATATTATAAAAAAAACACACAAACCATCTCTGAACGTCGCAGCCAGCAACAGGACGGGACACACGTTCACGCTCACAAATTACATTTACAATTCTTTCACCAAGAAGAAGCACTTTTAGTTTACGCCACTCGTTATGGGCAGCTGAGGTGATGTTGAAAAGGTCTGGAGTTTAACTTCAGGACTCCTGAAAGGAGGGACATTCTGAACATTTCAGCTTGTGCAAATTTACATTCGCAAAAAATCTAAAACCTATAATTTATACATTTAGTATAAATCCCTCCTTTGATCTTTTTGCGATTCTTCTCTCTCGTCCACCCTCTCTCCTCGTCTCCATCGCCTTCTGTCTCCCTGGCAGCGATGTCTTCCCCAGACGAAGCCCCGTCGGCCGCCGTCCTGTCGTCGGCCCTGTCGGCCGCCGTCTCGGCTGCCTTGGCAGTTGCCATGTCGGTGGATGCTAAGATGGATCTCGGCGTGCTGCTGGACGAGTGGGAGGAAGCACAGCAGGGCACAACAGAGCAGCTGGTGTCCATCCTTACTAGGTTAGTTGGCAGCGATTTTTTTTGTTTTTGACGAGCTGTAGTCATCGTGTAATTTGGCGGAGCTTAATGTCAGATTTGTGTCTCTGGATGTTGTGAAGGAGGTGACTGTGTGTCTCACCTCTGCAGAATATCTGAGCTGATTGAACAGGAGACAGGAGAGTATCATAAAGCAGACCCTGATCCGTTTGATGACCGTCATCCAGGTTCCGTTTACACTTTTACAACCTTCCTGTCTTCTGTTTCTAACAGTCCAGAAGATTTGTGTACCTGATGTGATTACCGTAGATCGTATTTTAGCGTTTCTCACTGTAAATGTGCTGAAGCATCCTTTAACTTTCTGACTGCTGTGTGACTTTGCAGGACGGGCAGACCCAGACTGCATGCTGGGACAGCTGCTGAAGATGCTCTTTACGAATGATGATTTCACTAATGCGGTGAGGAGGGCTGGAGGTTTTGTTGTGTGTGAAGGCTGTGTGTCTCCACCAGAGTGTGATGGATGAGCTTCAGTCTCATGCTGACAAACGGCACCTATGAGTCTTGAACGTGCAGCTCATTTGCTTTGTTTTATTAATATCTTGACCTTTTTGGAGGATGTAGTGACGTTTTTTTATTCCCTCTCAAATGCTCACATGTGACCCAGAGAATGGTTTTTCACTTTTGCATTTTAACAGCCATCAAAATCCTCTGCATGATGTCCTTTCAACACATGACACATTTATAATCAGCTTCATCCATATTTAACCCTCCAGAACCGAGCGACAGGTTCTACAGAACGTTAAATAACTGTGGAACCGTTTATAATAGAGACGAGCTTTAAATTGTCTTAACCGTGAGATCCTCAGCTTTCCGAGGCAACGGAATGGTGCTTTGACAAAAATCAGGCCTAGGACGCCGTCTAATAAACGGCTGTGACTCACTGAGGAAAATGTTTTGCACCAAACTTCACATGGAGTTCCAAAACAGCAAAATACAACTTTTCACACTGAAAAATAACAGACGGTTATTCAACAAAAGTTTTAGGGCATTTTTAAAGAAAAGGTCATGCAAAGGTAACGCGTGATGGTGACTTCACACTGCAGCAGAAAGAAAGGGCAGGTTCCCCTGAATCATACGGTGTGTAACACTTGATACGGGCTGAAAGAAGAAGCTCAGAACTGGCAAAAATATAAATCTATGTATAAGTAGAAAAACTAATGAAACCTTAAAACAACATGATAAAAGAAATAAGCCCGTAGCCTGATAATCAGACCGAGTTGACACACAAACATACAGAATCTAAATTTAACAATGTCTTTGTTAATTATATTTATGTATGTAAAAGGCGCTGCCATTAAAAGGGCAGCTTTCATTTGTTTTGTGTGTGTTCTGCAGCTGATGGACAATTACATAATGACCAGCAGAGAGCTGAGCCTCAACACAGCGGCCTGCCGTCTGCTTCAGAACATCATGCCGGGCCTGGAGACTGCCGTCGTCTTCCAAGAGAAGGTACAGCTGCAAACCATCAGTAATGGACTTGCCTCATTTGATTTGAACTAAACAACAACTATTTCAGGTTTCTTTTCGCTTTCTTTCCCCCTCTGTGCTGCTTATAAATGCTAAGTATGGAGGTTGAAGCAAAGTGCCGCTGATGCTTCTTTGATCACCTGTGAGTCAGTAAGCTCTGTGTTGTGTGAGACAGGAAGGCCTGGTTGAGAAGTTGTTCTCCTGGGCTCGTGAAGCAGAGCGACCGCTGTGCGTCTACGCCGCAGGCCTGCTGGCCAGAGCCATGAGCAACCAGGAAGTGGCGGCCAGCTACCGAGAGGAGAACGCTAAGCTGGTGGGTCTCGCACACACAAAACCCAACGCGTGCAAACATCTGTTTTTACCTCAAGTTAAATAACACTTACATATTAGGTGCTGTAGGTCACCACCACCCATAATCTTAGAAACGCCTTCATCATTCTGACATCACTTGTTCCCTCCGAACATCCAGGTACCGATCATGATTCAGCGCCTGCATGAGCTGCAAACTGAAGAGGCCAAGAGTCCCTTTAGTTCTGCCAAGACGCCCCAGAATCTACCTCAGGACTCTCAGGTTGAAGCCAACCAAACCTCAAGCGTCTCGACAGACCAGCAAGACAAGGCGGAGGGGGGAGATGTGGGAGAGGAGGAGGAGGAGGAGAGAAAAAAGAGCGACGGAGAGAGCAGCAGGCCAGTGTCGAAGGCCGGTTCCAAACCTTTCTCACTGTTCGGCTCGGCCCTGAAAAATGGTGGATCCAGCTCGGCCCGACTGCTTCCAGACTTTGTTTACCAAGCAAGTCCGGACCCTGCCTCCCGGGAGACGGAGGACAGGCAGGGAGGACGAGGAGGGAAGAGATGTGCGGTGAAGGAAAACGGGAGGAAGGCTAAGCAGAAACTCAACTTCACCTCCTCCTCCTCCTCCTGCAGGACTGAGGACGAGGTGGAGAGAAACGATTCCAGCGACCAGCCGGCCAGCAGCACCTCCTGGTCTGAGATGAGCTCCATGGTGATCGGCTCGGAATACCGCCTTTCACCGCTGAGCCCGTCCATGGAGCAGAGGCTCATCCTGCAGTACCTGACGCCGCTCGGAGACTACCAGGAGGTGAGACCGCAAGCAGGCCACAACTTGCTCTTTGTGGACCCCAAATATGGAATCATTGGAGTGCCATAAAAAAGAATACATCTGTAAAAGAATTAGGAAATATAAAGAGGAATCAAAAATAGGGAAGATAATCAGGAAAAATAAAGGGATAAAAATAAATGTATTTTTCACATAAATGTGACCATAAATAAAAATGATTATTATTCTTTTATATGTTATATCTTCATCTTTTACAGGTGTATTCTTTGATATGACACTCCCATGACTCAATACAAAAAACAGCAGTATTTAAAATCAATCTTTAAAACGTGTGTTCAAATGGTCAACTTGATTAACACAGATGTAAAATTAGATACATGGAGAGACGTATGGAAGGAGCAGTTCAAATACTCTTCGTTTGTAATCTCCCACAAAGCGTTTCACAATCAGGTGGGTGAAACCTGATCCTCCAGACATCTGGATTCAACAAGTGTCGAGATTCTGTGAGATTATTAATAGCTCAAACTCATCAATGGAGTTCTGTAACACATTATGGTTATGTGTTAATTTACTTAATTTTTTTCTTGGCCCTCCCCATCACTCACCTACATAATATGCATGTTTTATTGTACTGTGTACTAGGAAGAGTACTGCAATTTGGCATCACACTCCTGTAACATTGACGCACTCACGACAGACGCAAACACACGGATCAACATTGATGCATATCGTAGTTAACCTGGAGCATACATTACCCACAATGCAGCTTGTCACACAGCTCCCTCTGAGACACTTTAAAACTCCCCAACACCTGGAAAGACACGCTGATTAAAATAACATAAAGCTGGATGAAGATAAACGGACGTGTTAATGTGCTGCAGTGGGTTCTTTTGCGCATCTTCGGCCTCCATCCTTTAATCCCTCGTTTTACTCACACTTCCTGTTCTTAAATCAACTGTAGGTCCAATAATCTGTCTCTCCTCTGCAGTTGCTCGCCGTCTTCATGCAGTTGGACACCCGGTCGCTGCTGATGAACTACATAGACCTCAGGCAGACCAAAAATGTCCAGCTCACCTTTGACGCCCTCCTGGTAAGACTGTCGTCCTCAAACGCCACCAGAACATTGTGGATAAAGCAGGAACGTCGCTGAAGTGATGTAGATTGTGTAGATAACCTCGCTGCTGATACTGTGCTTTGAATACGACACTCGCAAGAGTCAGTAAATAGGTTTAGTTTTTCCTTTACAAATCAGACTCTTCAATTACCTTCTGTAAACATAGTATTTTATATAGTACCGATGGAGCCTTTAACCAGCCGCTGGGCCGTCCAGCCCCTCCAGCCCCTCCAGCCTCTCCCCACAGAGGTCTGTGGGTGAAGGATAAGCTAAACCTTTGTGGGTGGGGCTGTGCTGACCTCCATGAAGATTAAATTTGCCAGCTTTACTCAGTGGTGTCTCATCTTTTACACTAGGAAAGATTAGACAAACGTGGTTTATCAAAAAAGCAAGGTGTTCTGCAGGTCTGATTATCTGGTTCCATGTAGATTTATCAATTATATTACTATGGTTTACTGTTATATACAGCCCCTGTAGTACTGACAGAAATGTGACATAATTGTCAATAAATTGATGTGCTTATTTAGTAATTGTAGCCCTTATTGTCCGTTACTGGTTTGCTGTTATTCTTTGACCAGCATCCAGTGGCATTCTACTGCATGTGGTATTAAAAGGTCTTGAATGTCTGTTTGGATAAAGACCACAGGTCAACATTTTAGGATACTAAAGCTTCTGTGGGCCTTAGGCTCTAATGACTGAATAATTTATGTTTTATATGTCCTCATTCATGTTTTAAGATGCTACAGATTATATCCAGATACTAAAAAGTACAGAGTGTCGTTGCTATGGAAACGAAACGCCGTCTCGTCTAGTTGCATCGGTGTAAACTGGCAGGTTTCAGAACGTTGCAGACCGGCACGTTGCAAGTAGTTGCAAGTTTCAACGCGTCTCATTGCAACTCTTTCGTCTGAACTGGGCTTTACTGTCCGTGTATAGAAATGTGTCTCTGTACCTCAGTGGGACGCACCTCTTCATCAGTTCAGCGCTGTTTAGAACGTCTCTCCTCTCCCTCCTCAGTATCTCGCCTCACTGCTCCTCCACAAGAAGTTTGCAGCAGAGTTCATAACTCACGGAGGAGTGCAGAAACTTCTGGAGATCCCGAGGCCGTCTATGGCAGCAACTGGAGTTTCCCTCTGCTTGTATTACCTGGCGTACAATCAAGATGCTATCGAGAGGGTACGTTAACACGCGCGCACTGCTTTGAGTGTTCAACTGAAAATGATTTTGGTAATTGAGGCTGCTTTAGCTGCTCCTGTCTTTTATAAACGGTTAATTTAAGGTTTCAGTTTAGATGATTATTTCTGAAACAGTCGACGGACAAAATAGATGAATCACCTTTCTGATAATTGAGTCAACAGCAAAAGGCTTTTATTGGATTCAACTTCACAAATGTTAAGGCTTATTTCATTTTAGAATTTCACTGTACGAAGGTACTGTGGAGGATTGTGAGTCAGGGTTTTAAGGTCCACCTCCAGTCCAGGTTGAGTTGTTTTGTACGAACCCGCATCCGAGGCAGAGTGAACAGGCTGAAGTGGCTACAATGAGACTGAGCCTTATTGTCCTGTTCTTTATTTTTACTCTGTGTGTGTGTTTGCAGGTGTGCACGCTCCAAGACGGTGTGCTGTCAGACATGGTGTCCTACGCCCTGTGGCTGTTGGAGTCGTCCCACGCTTCAGGCGTCTGCCACGCCACCATGTTCTTCTCTATTTCTTTCTCCTTCAGAGCGGTGCTGCAGCTCTTTGATCACCAGGACGGCCTGCGCAGGCTGATCAACTTGGTCAGTGCTAAATCTTTCATCTGACATTGCCTTAATGCTTTAAATGTGAAGCAAGAAGACTATATTACTGTTAAAGCTGGAGTGTGGAATCTTTGTCTCCCCCTTCTGGCTGTGAGAGTAACTACACAAATGCTGACGTCTGCCTGTAGGGGAGCTCGCACAAATGTCCAAGGCTCCAAGACAAAGATCCATTATTTAGGCAGAGAAAATGTGATATTTTACAAAGACCAAACTGTCCAAGAGCAGTAAGGCCACATCCTGTCTGCCCGCAGTCCCTGCTCTTCTCCAGCTCTGCTGCTTCTTCAATGTGACGGACGTTCATTTATATGTAAAAAGTCCAGCTTTATATCAAGGGCCTGTCGTAAAAGTCTTCATTAGAAACTTGTGCATTGTGATGAGTCTCTCTCTCTCCCTCCCTGCAGGTCAGTACTTTGGAGATCCTCAACACAGAGAACGACGTGTCCATAATAAGTGATGACCAGGTTTTCTCCAGCCGACAGACAGCCAAACATACCTGCATGGCCCTGCGCAGGTACTGCATGGATGGATGGGTAGAAGTGTACAAATGTATTCAAAGTAAATGGAAGGTGGTCACGTGAGGTGAAGAGGCCAGCGTTCCAGTTTTCCTTCTTACTATTTATAGTCATGCTTTTTTAAAAGTGATGTGTAGCATAAAGTTGCATTTACTTTTTTATTTGAATTAAAAGTTGAGGAAAGCTTAACGTGGTAGGGCAAGACTTTTCACATTGATTTCAGTGAGTCTTTCATTTAGTTCACGCCGACGTTACAAAACCGTTTAAAAGTCTTCGGCCTCCATGCAGACATGTTTTTTTGCCTTGCAGAACGCTGCCTAATTACACAACAGTTTTAAGCATCCAGTGTTTATTGCAGGCGCATAAAATACGCCGAGCATTAACTGATTATTTATGACTTTGTTCAGGTACTTTGAGGCTCACCTGGCCGTGAAGGTTGAACAGGTCAAACAGTCCCTGCACTCGTCCGACGGAGGTACCGTTGTTCCCCAGCAGCCATTTTACAAGGTATCTGGTGTATTCATCATCATCATCATCGTCATCATGTTTGTATGTTTGGGCCCTTTCGAGTACTAGATGTCTCTCGTGTTGAGAGTCCTTGTTAAATTTTGCCTGTAATCATTTTTTCCACACCATGCAGTAGAATTGTAATTAACAATACTGATTATGTAGTGATTAAAAAAAGCAAAAACAAAAAAAAAAGTCTGCTCACGTTCTCACAGCCGATCACTGTGATGAGGGTGACTGTGGGATTTTTGGTTTTGGAAAATTACAGAACTGGTCGGACGAAGACGTTCGAATGTTCGGCAGTCTGACAAACATACTGGCAGCTTAAAACGGTTTCTCCTTTTTAGTGAAATGTTAAAAATGAATGAAAGAAGGAAAACCTTTATAAAGAATATACAGTGAACATGCAGCATATAAATACCCTATAAATGTGTGTGTGGCTCCCCGTCTCCAGGCGTACACGTACACCAGAGAGCAGGTCATTGAGATGATGGAGTTCCTCATCGAGTGTGGCCCTCCTCAGCTCCACTGGGAACCGGTAGAGGTTTTCTACAAGTTGTCCTGCGTCCCTCTAATGCTGCAGCTCGTATCTACAGCCTGTGACTGGAGGACTTACTATGGCAGGTAAAGCTGCAAGGTCGCTGTCACTTGTTAAGGCAAGAAATGTCCGTTCGCAAACAAATGCAGACGTGAACTGCAAAGGAAGCCCTCCGCTCACTTTCCTCAGTGCTTCTGTGTGAGTATGAAGTGTCACGTTTGATAATGAACTGCCCTTTTCTCCACTTTCTGTCTGTCTGTACAGGAGTGACATCGTGCGTTACGCCTTGGACATCCTGGCCATTCTGATGGTGGTTCCAAAAGTCCAGCTGGTGCTTCTGGATGAAATCAAGGTGCCTGTTTCCACTGTGGGTCAGTACAACGCTTCGGTTTTTATTTCCTGTTCCACTTAACCGTAAAATGTCTGTCCTGAATGTGCATCGTGTTGGCCTGACGTCGCCAGGTTAGTCTGGAGGTCATTATCAACATAATCAACGGGCTCAGATTCGTCTGGTTGCCAGGCTGCATCACTGTGTCTCTGTGTCTGCTGCAGGTATGAGCATCATTCTGGGTGTTGCAGAGGGAGAGGTGTTTCTCAACGATGCTGAGATCCAGAAGTCTGCACTACAAGTAAGCCGATGCCTCTGATCAGAGACTGGTGCTGTGTGTTAGCCACACGGCGATGTCTTCCTGTCGCCCTGTTAACATCTATTGAATGGATTCTCCTGACATTTTCTTCGGACTTTCGTGGTTCCCAGAGAATGAATCCTACTTTGATGGAACTTTTCCTCTAACAGGTTGAGGTTTATGTTTTTTAGTAACGTGTCTTGACATTTTGTGCCAACAATCACGTTCCTGTCAGGATCAATTGTGATAACTTTGGTGATCCTCTGACTTTTCCCTCTAGCGCCATCATCAGGTCAACGTGTTAATGTGTCCAGTACTTTTGGTTTATGACTAAGTTTCAGCAAAACTAATGACATTTCGATGGTGAACTTAAAAAAGGAAATCTGCCAAACGTCAGCAGGTTAGCATGCTGATGTTAGCGTTTAGCTCCAGAGCTGCTGGCACGGCTGTAGACTCTTAGTCCTGTTAAATGTCACACTCATACAAGTAAAAAACGTTTTGTTTCCCTGGACGTTGTAAACGGTGTCCATGATAACGTTCTACGGACTGTTACTGAATCTGTATTTAGACAAAATGCTCTATTAATTTGTCTAATTCAATTTGTTTCCTGTCTGCCAACCTGAACTCCACACCAACTCCCATCTTCTCCCCTCGTCCCTCCCCAGGTGATAATAAACTGTGTGTGCGCTCCAGACCAGAGCCTGAACACTGTGGGTGCTTTTGCTGTCGCCCCCCTTAGGCAGTCCCTCCACCCCCAGCAGCCCGCTCCCCACAACAGAGTGCTGGCCCACATGTGGCAGGAAGTGCAGAACAACAACGGAATAAAGGTAAGACCGAACCAAGGATGATTATGATTTTTACGTTTTGAAGAATTGCAGAGCAGACGTGGGGTCATGTGAGTTTGTGCTGCTTCACCAGCTGCCACTCTGATCAGTCACATGCTTTTTGTGCAACAATATAAACTTGGTGTTAAAAGTGCCAAACATTTTACTTTGCAAGCAGAAACTGCAACTATTCACTCCCCACCAGCATTCTGAATCAAGATTTATTCTCCTTCAATGGAATATAAAAAAAAAAAATAGGGAACAGAACCTCGGCCCCCTGTGTCATGGACCGTCCCAGACTCCCATATGTGTCTCCCCCAGGTGCTCCTGTCTCTGCTGTCGGTGAAGACCCCCATCACAGATGCAGACCTGATCCGCGCTCTGTCCTGCAAGGCTCTGGTTGGGCTCTCTCGCAGCTCCGCGATCAGACAAATCATCAGCAAGCTGCCGCTCTTCACCAGCAGCCACATTCAACAGGTGAGCACAAGACACCAGGTCAAACGTTCTCAAAAGTCAAACGTTGTGTGACAGAGTGACAAACACGAGTGCAGCAACATCATGAAATTATGGAAGGTCTGTAGGGAACCTCTCAGGAGGACCCGTTTCCTGTCGAGCTTAATAGTAGTAATAATAATCTTTATTTATAGAGCACTTTTCCAAAACCAAGTTTACAAAGTGCTTCACATACAACAACTGATCATGTACATTTCCACTAGTTACATTTATTAACACAATAAAACCTACAAATGAACAATGAATAAAATCAAGTAATATGAGAAAATGCTTTCTGGTAGAAGTATGTTTTAAGAAAAGATTTAAAAGAGTCTGCGGACCTGATGTCCTCAGGCAGCTCATTCCAGAGTTTTGGGGCTCTAATTGCAAACACTCGGCCAACTCTAGTTTTCGACCCGGTTTTAGGAACCAATAGAAGACCTAATTTCTGTCTTTCTCATAGTCTATTGTTCTCAGCACACCTGTTCTTGCCAGTTGCTGCCTCTTTTCTTTGTTATTCATTTGATTGATTGGTTTTTGTCACACAGTATTTGCACTTTTTGTCTGTTTTTATTTATTCTTTGTTGTTTTTTTGTAGTTTTGTTGTCGTTACTTAATGAAAAGTGGAAGGTGGATGCCTCTCAGAAAGCAGTGACCCTGTGATTGAACCCACACCACACCCAAGAAATACCACCCACTAATACTCCTGTGTTGTTCTGTTTACCTCCCCAGTTGATGAAGGAGCCAGTGCTGCAGGACAAACGGAGCGAGCACGTCCGTTTCTGCCGATATGCCGCCGAGCTGACCGAGCGAGTGTCCGGCAAGCCTCTCCTCATGGGTACCGACGTCTCATTGGCCCGTCTGCAGAGGGCCAACGTGGTCGCCCAGTCCCGGATCACCTTTGCTGAGAAGGAGCTCCTCATGCTGATCAGAAACCACCTGGTGGCCAAAGGGCTCCACGAGACGGCTCACACGCTCGTTAAAGAGGCAAATTTACCCGTAGCATCCTTCTGTCCGAACTCTTCCTCCTGTGCCACCCCGTCCCCCTCCTCCTCCTCCTCGGTGATTCCCAGGACTTGCCGGTTAGCCGGCGGGATCTCGGCTCGTGTCGCCGGCCATGTTGGATCCTCTCCTGTGTCCTCAGTGGCTGCAGCCTCCTCCTCCTCCTCCACTCCCATGTCCTCCCGCTCCCTCGTCATTCCTCACCCTTCCTGCTCCTCTTCGTCCACCTCTGCCCTCAGCCATCCTCCTCTTCCTCCCACATCTCATGGGCAGGGCTCACATCTGGTTGGCCGGATTCTGTTCACACGGGAACGCCCGGTGGCCCATTGCAGCTCAGGGAAAAAGCTTCGCGCTCTGAAACAGAAGTCTCACCACGGTGCTTTCATACAGGTCAGTGACATGTTTTGAGTGTCTAATTATTTATGTGTTCATTCATTAAAGCTGAGACCATGAATCGATTAGTAGAGTGTGTAAACCTTTTAATAGTCGATAATTTCTCAAGAAAAAATGCTGCTCTATAGTTAGTCTCTTTACTGTTTTGCTTTTCTCTGTGTTATATCATAACTGTTTGACTGTGACATTCACTGATGGTCATACAGAAGCATTTTATCACATTTTGTAAAGGGTTTGTTTGTATTTTGAATGATTCCTCTGATACAGAATATCTGCCGGTTACGAGTTTGATCCCAGCGTCAGATTGTCCTGTATTGTAAGTTTGTATTGAAATTAGTGACGTTGGTTTCATGATCAAATGCCTGGAAAACTAATGAGCCTCAGCTGTGCTTTATATTTACTGATAATTTGCAAATGTAGAACACTAACATGTGTTGGCAAGTATAACCTCACAGAGCTGCTCGCAGAACTATAGGCTCTTGTTCTTTAACGGTTGGTTAGGTTCAGTAAAGCACCAGGAGCGCAGCTTTAGCAGCTCAGCCTGTGTTGTTTGCAGTAAGTGGGTTTCATTTGCTCCGTAATACTGAGTGTTAGCAAACAGTCTTAACAGAGCGCTGTGAGGCGCTGACGGTAGCGTACCTGCATCACAACGATCAGGGGATGGGAAATGGATCAGGAGAAGCAAATGCTGATCCGTGCTGGATACAGGGACACAGGTATTCTGGCTCGGACTCTGGAACAACTTATTACCCCTTTTCTTTCTCTCTTGACCAGACTCCAGCCATGAAGAAGCAGCTGGAGCGCCACCTTCCCTCCCCCCCGACCCTCGACGGCATCATCACCGAGTACCTGAGGGAACAACACGCCCGCTGCCCCAATCCTGTCACCACCTGCCCCCCCTTCTCCCTGTTCACCCCCCACCGCTGCCCTGAGCCCAAGCAGAGACGACAGGCATCGCTCAACTTCACCGCCCGCCTGGGGAGCAGGGTGCTGTACCCGAAATATGGAGGTGTGGACAGAGGGTGTCTGGACAGACATCTGATATTCAGCAGGTAATGAACAGACACATAAAAGACCATGTTTCAGTTATTTCAAGCTGGGTCTTTTAGCAGCAGCGTGAAGTGAGTCTAAGCAAATGTAAGCTGCATGTGTGTCTGTCTCCCCTCCTTTTTTATTTCTTCTCCGTTGAGGTTTCGTCCGATGTCGGTCTTCCACGAGGGCGACGGAGACGAGAGCGGTTTCACCTGTTGTGCCTTCACGGCCCGCGAGCGTTTCCTGATGCTGGGAACCTGCTCGGGTCACCTCAAATTCTACAACGTCTTCTCTGGAGAGGAGGAGATCAATTACACCTGCCACACATCGGCCATCACACACCTCGAGCCCTCCAGGGTATGTTCACTCGCGCACACACACACACACACAATCTTTTTAAAACGACAAGGATAGATATTTTTTGAATAATGTTAAAATGACATCGTGATCATAATGATGTGAATGGGTAAACGTGCAGCTTCGTAGTGAGTTTTAGCTCGTTGTTTGTCTGTTCTGGTTCCGTCCCAGCTCGCTCATAACGTCGTTTTCAGGGGAAAAGCGCTAAAAATCCACTGTGCACTTCATGTTTTGCCATATCAACTTAAACGGCGACGCGGTGCATCTCAGAGAACTCTTTGTTTCTGCTCATTAACCTGTAGCCATAGCAACCACTGTTGGTATAGATAATTCACTAGAAAAGCATATAGTATTATTTTTAATAGAACTGTTATGTTGATTTTGTGCTAAAATCAAAAGAGTCGTTTCACGTGTGAAGTCCAAGTCTGAATTTTATGTTGTGTATTCCAGTCAGCCAGACGACTGCATCTGAAAATGGATTTTTAACGGCTCCCTCCCTGTTTGTAGTCTTTCCTCTTGAATGAAGGTTGTGTACGGTTATGATTATTATCTTTGAAATGAAAGAATCCATATTAAAACACGGTGTGTTTCTCAGGATGGGAAACTGCTGCTCACCTCTGCTTCCTGGAGCGTCCCCTTATCTGCCCTCTGGAGTATGGATGGTGTCTTTACCTTGAAGTACAACTCTCTCTCACACACGCACAGCTGTAACTTGACACACAGTCCATAGTTTCTCATGGTGTGTGCACTGTGGTGTTTGAAGCGTTTGCTCTCTCTCCCAGGAACTCGTTCACCGACGATAACTACGTGGAGTTCAGTAAACTCTCTCAGGACCGAGTCATCGGCACCAAGGACCAAGTCGCACACGTACGTTACCCAAAACACTTATTTTGTTGTCCAGTTCACTGTTCTATAGCATCACGTTCTTTCATGTTAGTAACCAATGGACATACTCCGTAACTCTTTTCATCTCTACTTCCATTTTCCTGGATTTCTTTTCTTAGCATTTAACTAATTTCCTGCCTCTTCTTTCTTCTTTTTTACCTCAATGCATCCATGCAAATGAGAAAAGATTGGCCCAAAGCTCTTATAACACTTATATTCCTCTCTCTTTTTGTGTGCTGCAGCTCTACGACATCCAGACAGGTCAGAAGACCATGACCCTGAACGACACCGCGCTGGCCAATAACTACAAGAGGAACTGCGCCACCTTCAACCCCTCCGACGACCTGGTGCTAAATGACGGGGTGCTGTGGGACGTGCGGGCGTCGCGGGCCATCCACAAGTTTGACAAGTTCAACATGAACATCAGCGGCGTTTTCCATCCTAACGGCCTGGAGGTCATCGTCAACACTGAGATTGTATCCTCTGATCCTGCTGGTTTTTAAACTACACGAGACCAAAACAGAGTGAAGCTGAGACATTTTCTTAATTTCCTTTTCCTTCCTCACCTCCTGACTTGGTGAAAATAATTGTTGCTATGTTAGAGGATAGTCTGTTTTGTCGCATGAGGCCCATGAGCCTAATTGTTGAAATTAAGTCATTTCAGTTTGACATTTTGTGACATTCATTTTGTTGCCGAGAGTTCGGTGTGAAGATCGAGACCTCACTCAGGTTTGTACGGTAAATATAAAGTGACAGCCAGCAGCCGGTTAGCTTAGCTTAGAACTAGTGAACTAATATTTATTGTGTTGTTTACGTGTGTTACACAAATATATGCACGTTTGGAATTAATGATGATTTAAGACATCTAAGGTTAGTATTATGAAAATCCAGACGTTGTTAGTTCAACGGTTACGAAGCATAAAGGGGTCCGCTGTCTAACCCTAACCCTTCTGTGGTGGACTGCAGTTATCAGCCTTGACAGCAGGTGTCAGTGGGACCTGAGGACCTTCCACCTCCTGCACACTGTCCCCGCCCTGGACCAGTGCAGGGTGGTCTTCAACAGCAACGCCACCATTATGTATGGAGGTACGGACGGTCTGTGTGAGTGCGTCTCACTTTAATGGCCTGAATCGTTGCCGTGTTGTTACATGTTGCGGTCTGTTTCCTCTCTCACACACGTCTGCACAGCAATGCTGCAAGCCGACGATGAGGATGCCATGGACCAGCAGATGAAGAGTCCCTTCGGCTCGTCCTTCAGAACCTTTGATGCTACCGACTATAAGCCCATTGGTAGGCTGCACTTCCTGCTTGTTTCAGACTGAAAGCTCATTGGTGCATATCGCGTTTGCATCACTCTGATAATTACATGAATTGGCTGTAAGCGGGGGGGTTTTCAGGCTCAGTTGTGACCTACTGAACCTTGATTTTTACTTATTTAAACAGGAAAAACAAACGTAAAGCCTCTGTGTAGGATTCCAAAGTGTCTGTGTTTGGTGACTAATTACAAAATTAAAAACCCACCAGTCTTCTCCTTTAACCACCGGCCTCAGCTGGTTTGTGTCTCCTGTTTCCACCAGCTGCTTACAGGACTGTGAATTTGTATTTCACCTTGGTTTTAGTTTATCACTCAGAACTTGTTTTGGGGTTTTTTGTTTTCCAGCCACAGTGGACATAAAGAGGAACATCTTTGACCTGTGTACCGACACCAAAGACTTCTACCTGGCTGTCATTGAGGTACTCGTCTCACCAGCGTTCGTGTCATCTTGGATGTAGCCTGAACAGTGGGCACGTTCTGCCGTCATGTCATTTGTTCAACACGAATACAGATACGGTATCGGGTACCGTACAGGTGGTTATGGTCTTTCAAAGCAGTAAAAGTGAACCAGCATCTTTGACTTTTAAGTTCTTTAATTAAACATTTTGAAAGATTATTAGTCGAGAACACAGGACCTCCAACCCGGCCAGTGGGGCACATGCCGCGTGTTGAGTATTGAAATGAGCAATTCTGTTTTTCAAAGCCTTTTAATTATGTTGTGAAAAAGATTTAGTTCTAGTTTGCTGTTTTGTTCTGTCCCACAACAATCCATTTTCTTGTACTTCCTGTAAGGGTTGCAACTAATGATTATTTTCATTATTGATTCATGTGGCCATATTATTTTCTGGATTAATAAATTATTTGTTTGGTCTAAAAGATGTCAGATAGTAAAAAATTACATAATAATAATCACATTAGATGAATATTGACAACCTGGAATTAAGGAATGTTTTCTATTTTCTTTTGACCAATCAGTTATCAAAACAGTTGGTTATTTAATTTGAATTTTCTGTCGACTAATTGCTTAATATTTACAATTGTGTTTATTTTTTAGGGAACTAAGTGATAATCAGTTTTACCAGGATTGTTTTAGCTGTTTAGTTTTATTTTAATAGAAGAAATAAATGTAAATCTTTGTGGTTTCAAATGTGCTTCCACTGATTCACCAGCATGCTTTGTATTTGTCTCCTGTAGAACCAGGACACCGTGAGCCTGGACACCGTGTGCCGTCTGTACGAGGTGGGGCGGCACAAACTGGCAGAAGAGGGAGACGATGACGATCAGGTGAGGCGCTCTGAGTTCTGGTCTTGTCGGAAGTTTGAGTTTTGTTTGCTTGTTTTAACACTAGACCTCTGGGACGAAGCTGAATCTTACACTTGTAGAGAGACTGTATATCATGAGTCACGTTTCCAAAAGCAGTCTGAGTTTTATTTCAGCAGCGTCATTGCTGTACTGCAGCGGCCCGGGTTCCCCTACCCCTAACAACGAATGATGTCAATGCAGAAGAATCATCTCTGTTCCCATCATGTGGTGACACGATACGTGAGTCAGGATAACGGTGACTCTGCACTTCTTAATGCATGTGCTGCTCCACCAGGATGACGAAGATCAGGACGATGATGATTCCTCAGACACCGATGACGACGACGACGATGACGACGACATGGACACAGACCCGCTCCTAGAGGAGCTGGCCGATAACGGCGACCCGGAAAACGGGGAGCGACCCAACTCTCCCACAGACGAAGAGGTACCCGAC
>JAVQJF010102136.1:0-53827 GCA_036023855.1 Gadopsis marmoratus
TGGGTCTGTAGATATAGAGTTTGCTTGGACTTGCTCTATATTTACAAGTGCTATGAGATAACTTTGTTATGATATAGCGCTATATAAATAAAATTTGATTTGATTTGATTTGATTTAAACTGCATAGCAATTGGAATGTTATTGAAATGTGATTCTTTTCGTTAGGCTTCACTGACTGTAATCCTTATCAATGTGAAACGCTCATATTTAGCTGCTTTCTATCTGCAGAATCCCCCACATTATCATTATTATTATTATTATTTTATAGCCCTTTTTAAAATAAAATACTTGCCCAAATGCAGTGTAATTAAACAGTCAGATAAAATGAGCGACAGGAAATAGTACAATGCAAAATAATCAGATTGAAACATACATAATACAGAGAAACACATACAAATCTAAGACAGTATGATCAAAGTTGACAAAACAGGTCCTCTTTCTTGCTTGTTCTGGAGCTTTCGACCGTCTCGCACGGTCTCCATCAGCAGAAGATCTCTGCTCAGTTGTCATGGAACTGTACGTGGGAACGAAGCAACCGTCCACTGAACGGTTGAATACGCTGTCAGGCTCAATTTAAAGCACCTCACCAGAAGTCTGTGAGGGAAGATGGGTCCTCGCTGCCCTGATCTCTGCAGGAAGCTCATTCCAGATTCTGGGCAGCAAAGATACGATCGTGTTCGTGCCTTCAGGGGGATTTTGCACATATATACCTACAGAGAGAAGGTTCCCACGTTTTGATTAGTTCAACATGGCTCTGCATTTGCACTCATCTCACGTCGTCTCTTTTTTCCCGCTCTGTGGCCAAGTCCAAGATGACGACATCATCAGGGTTATTTTCTCACTTCGGAAAACTCTGCACAGCAACTGAAAATGTTCTAGAGATTTTCTTACATGCTGAGTAGTACTCGTCATGAAGGGTTAACTGAAGATGTGTATTCAAATAGACTTGAATTGAATCCACATTACGCACGGCCACTCTGTACAGAAGGCCTGTTGGTACAAACGTGATGTATGGAGGTTGAAAGACATTTGTCAGGGGGGGGGGCGCCAACGTAAGATGCTAACGAGCTGCACTGTGGGAAATGTAGGATCCAGCATTTTTGGGTGAATGACAGTCCGAATATCCCAGCCCCTGCTGCTTTGATTTTGACAAACCTTTTTTGTAATTTGGAATCTGCCCGTCACCGGTTTCCCAGTGTTGTGGAAGTGCAATACGAAGTGGCCTGTTGTTGACAAAAGGGGTCAACAGCTCAGCACTATAAGAAGGTGCAAGTGTCATAATGGCTTTACAAGTTATCAAATACATTTGCTTCTCAGTTTGAGTTGACCTGCGATGCTATAAGCCTAACAGGAACCTTTACAGTGACAGTTAATGTCAGATATTGTGCGTTTGTCCATGTATTGTTTTGAGTTTTAAATATCCAAAGTGGGCTAAAACCCCAATAAGTTCATTCAGAGCCGAACTAAAACACTATATAAGAGGGATGTCCTCTGTGTGCTCTAACTCTTCCATCTCTCCCAGTTCATTTGTGTGGCGCAAGAGCTCTTTTGACACCTGAGCTGTCGAGATGGCGCTTCTTTATCATGCCGTTTCCTCTGTCGTCCGCTGAGGCGCACTGCCCTGTCGTCATCAGTTTATGGGATACTTGGCACTGATATACATCCAAACAGCCTAACTGATTGCTATACGGCCATGTGCTCTGTTGAGCCCACCCCAAGTGGGCTCCCTAATGAAATCATGGCAATCATCGAGATGGTTGTCATGGCGATTGGGCTGCAACAGGTTCTTGTGGGCTGCCTCTTCTTTTCAGACTCCCAGTCGGCGTCAGACCATGAGATCACTGCAGGAACTGGAGGTTGTCCGTATTGTTATTATCATTTTTATCATGTAATATTTTGTGCTTTTGCTTATATTTCACAGAGGAAATGAATCCAGACCTGCACAGCCTGACAGGAATGTGCAGGTAACAGGGCAGAGGCAATGGGTAGGTTATTTGTAAATGAGTGATTTTTTGTAAGGAAGGTTACCCTGTAAAGTGTTTATTTGTACTCTGATGTAAAGTAAATTGTGTGGCAGATAAAATGGCCTGTAGGTGGCCTGTTTAAAGTCTCCGCAGATACCCATCCTTCAGCGTGCTGCTGATAGGTGACAATTTGGTGCTGCAGCCTCTGAAACTACATTAAGACCATTAAAAATCATCAAACTATTCAAATCAATCAATCAGATGTGCAAAGAAAACTAAACTCAGGTTTTACAGATGGACTGTATCTGCAGTCAGGAAGGAATTGTTCTAACGGAAGATTCATTTCGATTCTGCAGCTGTTAAAATGAAATTTGGATTTCTGTCTGCCTCATTTGCATTTCTGTCAAAGGATGCTGCATATGAAAGACTCACATGTTAATGTGACGTGCAGCTGCAGTGCAGTTGGACTGATGAATGTGTATCATTCATTTGGAAACTAACTGCAATATGATACTGTACACTAAGAGAAATACTTTAATTTTAATTGATAAACTGAGACTTCTGTTCTAAAATGTACCTCCCTTTAAGCCATAATGAAAGTGTAATTTTTTTAAATGGCCACCAGGAAGCAAAATATGTTATTGGGACCATAATATCTTGAAGGAGAAAAATGATTGACTTTGGATTTCTTGTTTTGAAATGATATTTATGGAGCGCCAGGTGTTTGTTATCGGCGTCTAGTGGCCATTATTGATACTGCATCTTAGTATTAGCTTTAGCCCTGATGTCTCACAGCAAAGTATTTTTAACATTCACTATAGAGATTATTATGCTGTGTCTTTTGTTAAAAGTGCTCTTCATCTGATTGTTTCCTTCCTCCTAGGTAGCTCCATCCCCCTGTTGGCCAGTGTGGTGTCGACTCTGGGCGGCCTGGTCTTTGGTTATGAGTTGGGCATCATCTCAGGTGCTTTGCTGCAGCTCAAGGCAGAGTTCAGACTCTCGTGTGTCCAGCAGGAGGCTCTGGTCAGCTCTTTGTTGTTTGGCGCTCTGCTGGCCTCCATTGTGGGCGGCTACTTGATCGACTATCACGGCCGCAGGAACTCTATCCTCCTCAGCAATGTCCTGATCCTGACCGGCAGCCTGATCCTGCTCATCAGCTCCTACTCTGCACTGGTGGTGGGCAGGATCACAGTGGGCTTCGCCATATGTATATCCTCCATGTCCTGCTGCATCTTTGTGTCCGAGATGGTTACTCCCAACCGCAGGGGCTTCCTGGTAACACTGTACGAAGCTGGGATCACTGTGGGCATCCTGGCAGCTTATGCAGCGAACTACATCCTGTCTGACTCTAAAAGTGGGTGGAAGTGGATGTTTGGATTAGCCGTTGTACCCACTTTGATTCAGCTGGTCTCTATCTGGTTTCTTCCATCCAGCACTAAGGAATCTGTGCACCATAGAGATCGCTTTCAAACTGAAGGAGACCTCATGAGCACCATCGAAAACCAAGAAGCAGATGAGTCGGCGGTCAGCTCCAGCTTGGAAAACAAGAAGGTTCAGTACAACAGCATGTACCTTTTCCAGCGTAAAGACAACATGAGGACTCGGACTGTCATTGGCCTCGGACTGGTGCTCTTTCAGCAGTTCACAGGCCAGCCGAATGTTCTCTTCTACGCCTCCACCATCTTTCACTCAGTGGGGTTTCAGAGCAATGCCTCAGCAGTGCTGGCATCCGTGGGCTTGGGCTTAGTCAAAGTGATTGCTACTCTGACCTCCATGGTGTTTTCGGACAGGGTGGGCAGGAGGCCTCTACTCATCAGTGGATGCTCTGTCATGGCGCTGTGTCTGATAACCACTGGAATCCTCAGTGGACATTCGTCGATGAATGCTAAGAGCACTTGTAATTCTGAGGACTCCAACGTCAACAGAACAGATCTGCCTCATTTAACCGTTGGTGATCGGTCAGCTTTTCACACCCCTTTTGACGAGAGCCAAAGACTCCTCAATAACGACACACAAGGGGACGATGGAGTGCTTGGTAAAGTCAGACAGCAACCACTGGACACTTCTCTGGCATCTTCGCCTACCGTCAATGGCACAGTGGTGAACTGGATCATTTTCCTGTGTATGATGACCGTTGTCAGTGCGTACTCCGTTGGATTTGGACCAAGTGTGTATAATCACCCAAAATGGGTCCTTTTTAAAGTTTAGATAGATTGTGCATTTAAGGCAACATTATGCAAGAGTTTCTGTTGTTTGCGACCTGGCGCCCCTCCAGTTTTCGGGCTTCAGTTCACCCTCATAGACAGTTGTACACGTGCATTTGTTGGACTTATGGTCAAATACTAGCGAGTCGACAACTTTGCTAACACAGCCAAACATCAAGCACGTGCAACAACACAAGACGTAGCGAGCCGGCTAATATTATACATTATAGTCTTGCAGCATTTTATTTCATGAACACCTAAAAGCCAGTCCAAGATTTACTCTTTTCCAGCCTCGTTCACTCCTTTTTAGCTAAGTTAAATAGTGCAACAACAGACGTTCGGGGCGCGGAGAGGGAATGAAAAGTGTGCCATCAAAATGTTTTTGAAGCTGTTATCTGAAGGTGCAACACTTGCATGATGTTGCTTTAAAGATATTAATAAGCCTTCTGGAGCTGCTAGCATGCAACAATGCCTAGCTTTACTCTTTAAAATAACATTAGCCAGAGCAGAATCTCACCTTTTCTAGTGGGTTATTAGAGATGGGAAATTCATCTTTTTTTTTTTTGTCTTTGACCAGTGACCTGGCTTCTCCTGAGTGAAATATTTCCAGTTGCTATCAGAGGACGGGCATTCGCGTTCACCAACTGCTTCAACTGGGCTGCCAACATGTTGGTCACATTCACTTTCTTGAATTTTGTCGGTGAGTTCCTCTACACGCACATTTCGACTGGTCACAGTAGGGAAAGCACAGGTGTAACTAACAGCATTAATGATGGCTCTGGTCCAATAACGTTTCAGAATAAGCCAGTCAGTAAGCAGTAATACCAGCGCCCTGGAGCCATGAAAAGCCACATGGAACGCAGCCAGTGATTAACTGCAGAAGTGATTGACAACTCAGAATGTTTACCGTGTAAAAGTCCTATTGCATCTGTCTGAATACCAACTTTAAAATCCAGCCTTGTGTGTTAGATGAAAAGGATCTGTGCAACATATTAACAACTTTTTAAGTAGCTATGGCGATCTTTCTAGCAAACAGTACCTCATTACACATCCAGCAGAGGCCCGGCGTTTCTTTGGAGTCGTGTTTCTGTCCACCTGA
Organism: Gadopsis marmoratus; assembly: GCA_036023855.1. NCBI lineage: Eukaryota > Metazoa > Chordata > Actinopteri > Centrarchiformes > Percichthyidae > Gadopsis > Gadopsis marmoratus. The sequence goes on from JAVQJF010102136.1 coordinate 5,268, forward strand.
TGAATTTAAGCCACATATCCACTTTCCTTTTAGCTCTGTTTTGGTCTCCACCAACTCCTGAGAACATTATCTGTCTCTTCAGCTGCTAGATGCTCCACTACGTTCACTTTGCCTATCAGCCATGTGGTGCTGGGTATGTGTGTCCAGTTCACTGGAAACCGCTGCCTGCATCTGAAATCAGTTTGCTTAGAGCCGTGAGACTGACGCTGCGAGACTGTGAAACCAAAACAGTGAGCTGAAAGAGGCTAAAACACTCCGCAAAGGTCAACTGCAGAGACCTCTGTGGGTTTGTCGCTATACGACAGGCTCACATACACGTAGCCATTGTTAATAAAAAGTGCTCGCAAAATGCAAACTGAAAAGGTTGGAGCAGAGTACAAAAGACATTTCAATATTTGACTATTTGAAGACCATCCTTTCAGGCCCTGCACACACACACAGGTGTTTAGACGTTGGGTGGAGCTGTGTTGGCAGTTATTTGAGGTCAGCCTACTCGCTGTGTGGCTTATCAAACACGTGTGATTAATTAATAGCACTCCTAGGTGTTGCAGTCCCAGAGACCTAGTACTGTGTATGTTGACTCACTGACTTGGCGTGCTGAGACACGTCAGTGAAGTGGAACCATTAATGGTGTCAGTTACACCTGAGACAAAGATCTACAAAGATGATAAAGCGTTAAAGAGACATGCCAGTGTCACATTACATTGCTGCTGAAAAGTACATTTAAGAGCAGTCTAAAAAGCTAAATAAACATCTCGTTATTACTTATTTCTAGGATATTGAGGCCATAAAAGAACTGCCCGATAACCTTTTTAGAGCCTGGTTAATTGATTAAACATATTTCCCGGCATGCGTTTCCTGGCTTGGTTGCAAGATGAATGGCAGCCAGCAGAGAGTGAACTGTGTTTTTACTCAACAGATGCCATTGGTCTGTCAGGGATGTTTCTGTTGTACGGGCTGAGCGCTGTGGCAGCTGGGGTTTTCTTCTACTTCATGCTACCAGAGACCAAAGGGAAGACTCTGGGGGAGATAGACAAGGAGCTGTGTATCAACAGGTAGGGTCTATATTTGACTGATGAAAATACACACAATATGTCAGATGGCGCATGCTGAGGCACTGATGTGTTTGTCCGCGGCCTTGTTTTGTAGGTTGCACCACAGTAAGGAGTGCTGCGGCGTGATCAGCCGGAGGAACACTTCCCCGCGGTACCAGAGAGTGCACTGCCAAGTTAGCGCCTCGGGGTAATTCATTTGATATTACAATACACACGGTGTGTACACTATACACATAGTAAAGAAATGACTGAAAGTCATCCAGCCCACTCAGACTGTATGAGTTTTACTTTAATGTCAGTCAAAGACGTCAACCTGTTGCGCTTATATGGAAATGTATGTGTGGAAACTTTGTGAAACATGTTAATCAAGTGCGTTTTCCAAGTTTTCTGTGTGATCACATGTGCTGCTGTCATCCCAGCTATCAAACTGACACTCTTTTTGGCATTTAAACACGGGCGGTGCTCAATTTAGGCCGACCATTTTCTACTTCACAATGAAAATAAATGGATTCACGCTGGGAACCTTTTTGTTTATACCAAAAAGTACATGCTCAATAATGTCCCTTGGCAGTTGCACATTAGCCCGTCAGCGATCTGTGCTGTGCAAACGGTGACACTTGACTTCTGCAAAACGTCACGTACACCTGACCTGCAGGGGGCTTCTGTGACTGGATTTGCCTCTTGGCAAAGATGAGGACAGTAGATGAAAACAGGAGATTGAATGAAAAATGGACAGATACATTTGTCTTTATTTTGCCACCTCATACCAGTCCTACACATGCTTCGTTTCCCAAATTACCATTATTGTATGCGAGTTGCTAATATCAGCGCCATCATTAAGTCAAAACAATGCTAGCTTCAGTGCAGCGTAATACCTCTCAACACTAAAACCCACAGATACCCTGCATTATCATTTAACTGGCCCGACATGTCATTTTGCAGACGTTCCCCCTGTTGTAGACCTTCTTGTTAAACTTTACCAGCTATTATAAAATGACGTTTTCTGTGCGTTCCTTTACGTTTTAGGTTACAAGTCATTTGGTTTACACAATTTGGATTTGTCTACCTGTTTGTGTGCGTTCCCCTTTGGCAATAAAGTTGGCAACATACTCACAAAAACTGTATACTGCTGCACATGTTTGTGCTTTTAAAGAGTGGCAAGTTGTGGTCAGGAGTAGGCCAACTTAATTAAGTGTTTCACATTCATGACAGCCAGCATGGAGAGGAGGAATAATTCCAGCAACCATTAAATCTCAATGTAAATTTGGCATTAGAAATAATGTATTAAACACAGAAGTTACCCTTGAAATGTAGCAGAATTGTTTTAATTATTGTTTTCCATTAATTTGAACTTTATCACCTGGTTGCAATACCACGTGTATGAGAGAGGAGTGGTCCGTATGACCACGACAGACAAATCAGTCGGATGTACCTGATAAATAAAACATGTTTATTTACACAAATATTCTCAAATACTAGTCTTCTACATAAGGACGTAAAAATATATACAGTGATGTAGGGACTCAAACTGCTCCGTTCTCTAGTCAATGTATACACGTTCAGATTTATTTGCATTTTCAGGTTTTGAAAATGAAAAAAAAAAAAATGCGTATGTACAGCCGGGTCTAAAATGTACACTTTCAAACTCTGGCACTAAAACACTGGGGGAAACTACCCTTCAAGTGCTATTCAAAATTTCAACTTCAATACTTTCCTCAACATGATGGTGAGAGCCAGTAAAATATTACTCATCACAAAGCTTAACCATGTCACTAAACTTAACGGAACTTTCCTCCCACGCTAACAGCACTTCAGTCACCTGCAGATCATTATTGTATCATGTTGTCGTATTTTCAGTAGACACCCACACTGCCAACCTGCATGACAGCATTTGTGAGCAACTCCCACAAAACAAATCTAGGTTTGGTCAGTCTCTTCTTCTCCGAGTAAACTTTGGTTATGTCTTGAAGTAATTCAAGAAAAGCCACTTGAAGTAATTCAAGGAACTGGAAAGCAGCACGTTTGAGAAATAATTTCTTTGAGAACCTGAATGAACCATACCTGGCTTCTTAAGAGATCATAGCACGACACTAGAGTCAAACAAGTTAATGGTGATGAAACTTAGCCAGCAGTCCAGAACATTTCAATACAAAACAAATGAACAGACGGCGAGTCGCATATCAAAAGAAGACTGGTGATCTGGTTTGGTAAGAAAGGCAAGACAAAACTACTCAGGCAGAGAAAGTGTTGAAGTGTCATTGTGTTCACACACCTGGAGCACAGAACAGCACCAACTGCTGTGATCTGGAGGTTTAGACTCATCTGGGGAGGTAAATTAACTGTTCTCATCAGGTCTTGTTCGTGAGGATTCTGCAGTAGTAAACTATACAGGATGTGCTCCTTTTGGTCCTGATGGCCAACATCTCTTTATTTTCCTTCTGCTGATGGATGTACTTCTGGACCACTGCCTTCACAATCCAAACTAAAACACACACATAGGGGGGGCTGGCTGTTGACACCCGAATCAGCTGTGGATGACAGTCGCTCTCACTCACCACACACAAAAAACGCACACCCCTTTGTATTCTACAGCTTGTGGGAAAATTAAAGGAATACCTGTATATTTCAGTTACACCGAACATTCATTTCAGATGTCAGGTTAACACGTTCATTCGAGGAGGAACGGGAAAGAAAAAACGTCTTATTTAGGCGACGGCGGCCTCCAGCCAGGTGGTCGGTAAGGCGCGGTCACACCGAGTTAGGTCGGATGTGGTGAGGGCTGGCAGAGTGGCGTCTGTCTACTACCCCCGGGTGGTGGTGGAAGTGGGGGAGATTGGGGAGGAGGCGGGGGGGGTCATGTGTGGATATGGGTGGGGTGTCACTGCGGGGCGCCAGCAGCAGCGGGCACCGGGGTGCTCAGGGCGTTGGTGGTAGCAGACAGGACTGGTGAGCCAGTGAGAGGGCCGAGGGCAGTGGAGGCTGGCAAGGCAGAGATACCTGAGGGAGGAAAGGTCAGAGAGACAACTGGGGTATTACTCAAACATGTACAAAAAAATTTAAAATAATCACTCAAATAGAATCAGACCTACTTTAAGTCCAGACCATATTCTGTATTTGATAAGTACAGAATTTCAAGCTGTCAACTATCCCTTATTAATGTGTGGGTTAACCCCGAAGTTAGCTACAAATTCAGCCCTGGAGCTGTAAAGCAGTGACATCAATGGTGATATCACCCAACTCTTAAAAAAGGGTTTTTGTTAAATTTGCACCTTGTTTTTGTATTTTTGAGCGTCACTCCTATTGACTGCGCCAATACAGACTGCAGCAGCCCGAGGAATTATCCATATAAACCAGAGGTTTCAAACCTCTGTAGCTTGCTCTAATTAAAGCCCAGTTTGCTACAATAATGTGAAGCACTTACTCTGAAGTGAAGACCAACTTAAATGTGACCGAAAGTGACATCAGAATTTATGCATTGCGTGTGATCAAAGTCAAACCAGGCTCTGCAAGATTTGAAAGATGTTTACGAGTACAACAACTTTAACGTTGTCTTCTTAATGTTCTCACTTCCAAAATCAGTGCCTTTGATAATCTGGTTGAACTGTGGATACATCTAAACCATGTCTGATCACTTGTGTAGATTCCTGTGTAAAACTGCTCCAAAGACCCAAGTAAATGAGTAGAATTAAAATGTAAACATCACGAGGAACGATAGTGAGACATACGGGATCAAATCTTTAGCAGAGTTTGCGGCACAGAACCACAGTGTGGATTAAGAGTGATACATGAAGATGTATGTAGATTGCAAGGCAGTGAAATCACTGGTGACATTTCATGTGTTCTCACCGGTGATCATGCTGGCTGTGCCAACAGCTGTGTTCCCACTGGGCAGGTTGGCTGATCCGGCCAAGCGAGACTGATCTTTCACAATGGGAACTACAGGAACAACAAAAACCAAGAAATCACTTACTTTGTCATTGCCATTACTGACAACAACAAAAAAGCCACGGGCTGTTTACGAGGGCTTACAGAAGTAAGGGTGATCCATGGCCTCGCGGGCTGTCAGCCGGGCCTGGTGGTCATAGCGCAGCAGCTTGTCCAGGAAATCCAGAGCCTCGGGGCTGACCAGGTGCTGGTTCTCACTGTGGACAAACCGCTCCCACCGCTTACGAGAATGCCTGAAGGTAAAAGAAAGAAATAAAAGATACTCAATACTGACCTCAATTTACAGACAGGTGTAATGATCACAAGCACAAAGCAGCATGTGATACATGATGTATCCATCATGCATTGCTTTATGGGCTACTCCTACATTACTTTTATTCTTTTTAATATACATGTATGTTAGATATGAATTACTACACTATTTCTATGTTGAGCCCATTCTCACCTAGTCTTTGCATAATAACATTATGAATTTTTATGTTTTTTGTATTTGTAAATCATTTCATTTGTTGAAGATCAGCATAATTTATTTTGCATTTATTTTGCACAGCACAATCTTTACCGTTAAATGGTGTTAATCGAGCGCCCAATGGAAGTCCGGGGCTTTTGTAAGTGTGCACTTGTTCAGTTTATCCTAAAAATCAGGAATAACTTCATTCTTTTATTTCCATTTATAGTAACATTTTATTTGTCTTTTATGGCTATTCAGAGAGAAACAGTAATTCATTATTTGAGGTCGCTGAAGCACGGAATCAGTCGGTTCAAATGTGGAAAACTAGGATTTTAACAGACAGGATGTGACAAAGAGTTTCCTCCGTCAGTATAATATTTAGAATTCATTGATTATATTTTGCCTAAACATGAAATATTATCAGTTAAATGTGCAGGACGAGCCATGGTGGAAAATAAAAAGGGGTTAATAATATAACGATGGACCCGCATTTTGGTATTTAATTGACCAACACTTGTATGTAGCACTTTTTCTTCAACATAAGAGTCAATAAGTTACAACATCCTGCACAGCCACGACACCACTACCATCCTCATGTGTCTGCAGCAACAACTCACCTTCCCAGAATGTCATTGAAGCGAGGTTCCAGCTCAATGTTGTACTTGTCGATGTAGTCGTAGAGATCTTCAGTCCCCAGAACCTTGGCTATTCTCACCAACTACATGAGCACAAACAAGGTACTGTTTTGTCAGAGCTATACAAGAGTTAACCGTCAGACAAGCCATTTACAGAAACAAACTGGTAGCTGGTAGCGCCCCTCTTAAGATCTAGCCAGAAATCCCATACAGGTCAATGCATTAACCACAACAATATGTGGGCGGTGGGAAATACACCCATAGGAGAGAGCAAGTCATAGCTTGCCGTTAACGTAGCTGCCCGTCACTCCCTTCCAATGAAGAGAACTGTGTGGTGCCTTAATTGTAGAGAAGCTACAGAAAGTCTGTCCAAACGCATCAGCTGGTGACGGGCAGATGGTGGCTGCTAGGATCATTTTGCTCTCTCAACCAACTCTGCTTTGCGTTTACCTGGTCATAGTTGTCATGGCCGTGGAAGAAGGGCTCTTTCCTGAAGATCATGCTCGCCAACATACAGCCTAAGCTCCACATGTCCAGACTGTAGTCATACATCTGAAAACACACAGCGTAAGCCTCAAAAAAAAAGCAGATATGATGAAAGCCTCAATGAAATCCCACCAGACACTGTTTAAATAAACACTGATGTACTATGGAGGACAAATTAATAAATGAGGCCGTTCCACTCTGGCAGTCGGAACAAAGTATGGATTCGAGTGCGATAGTAGCAAAGACTCAGTGGATGATGAGCAACACATGAGCGAGATTTAATAAATCCAGAGATTCCCCAACATAGAGCTGTCTGTGGCATGCTGCCAGTTTGAACATAGCCACCATATAAACATAAATAACTAATAATCTCATTATGAAATTTAAATTAATTGATAAAAGGTTAGTCAGGTAGAGGACCAGACTGTCGCCAATATTGTTGTGTTCTAATGGTTATTTTTCACCAGAACATTACCACCCACAAAGTAACATCCAATCCATTCAGACCTCAACAATTAACACCAGTTGTAGAATATTGCTGCGTTATTACATTATATTGTCCACAATTTGTTAACATACATTTTCTGATACATATAAAAATGTCAACTGCTTTGAGATGTACCATCTACAACTCATTACTGCCCTCTGAAACACTGACACCACCTAAACATGCCAAACCCACCTACAGCACACTAGCCGACAGCCGTACCTGATAGTCCACCAGGAGCTCGGGTCCTTTAAAGTAGCGGGAGGCCACTCTGACGTTGTACTCCTGGCCTGGATGGTAAAACTCAGCCAGACCCCAGTCAATAAGGCGCAACTACAAGCAGACATATATGGACAGTTGCTTATGTCAGACATTATTGAATTAATGAATCCACGCACACAATGGGGACAGAGAACAGCAATAGAGACATAACCGTCAAACAGAAAGCTACACACTAGCAATAATCATGAAACTTGGTTAATAGCTAAATGTAATAATTCGGAGTCACTCACCTTTCGGTGTTCATGATCAATCATCACGTTATGTGGCTTCACATCTCTATGCATGATTCCCATGCTGTGGCAGTAGTCCAGGGCCTACAGACGAGAATTAAGACTTTGTTATCCATTCGTCACAGTTTTTTTCTTTTTCCTTCCCAGTGATTCAAAAAACACACAATATTGATGTCTTACACATAGGCTTGGAGGAATGCACAAAAAGTTATAAAAATAAGAAAAATAGAAAAGAAAAGGCCAACCGTGGACTTATTTCAAAGACAAACAAACCACCACCCTCAGGACATTTAGAGGTTATAGATTATGAGTCGAGAAGCAAGTGAACCTTGGAGGACTCACCTTGAGGATCTCGTACATGTAGAACCGGATATCATAGTCTGTCAGGGTCTGGTACAGTTGCTGGAGATCAAAACAAAATTATTAGGTTTTGTCTAATGTCTTGCAGTAATCAGAGACTGAGGATAGAACCACAAGACTGTTTGACTGGACTTTCACGTTCCTCCATCTCTCACACCCCAAAAAAGGAATGTTCCATAATCTTGCACAACAAAGTTCCATAGAATAAAGAACATGTTTAGGTCCTACCTTGAAGTCTGTGTTGTTAACATGCTCAAAGACCAAGGCAGGCGTCCGAGACTGGGAAAAAAAAAAAAAAAGGTTGTGTATTTATTATATTGCAGTCTCAACCAACAATATCGAACACTATACCCAGTTGCCGGATAAGCGGAGGAAAATGGATGGATGGATATGCCCAGTGAAATAGCGACACCATCAAGGCTGAGGCACTAATGCAAACTGTGTGAACTAACCAGGCAGCCACACTGAGCAACACTACAGCCAAGTCTCCAAATGTCCATTCATTTCCTGTACACAAGTAAACACGGAAATACAGCTAGCATGTGGACAGTGACCCGGCCACAGCTGCCACCAGTCAATCAATCTCCAGTTACCTCATCAACAACAGGCGTAACATTTTCACCATTGACGATGCAGAGCGTCTGTATTTTTATCTCTGGTTAACAGATATCTCCAAACCAGGGTTCTAAGGCGCAGTTGAACCCAACGTTGGGTTCATGCAAGTGTTTAAGTGTAGGTTAACCCTGGTACTTTCCAGCTTCTGGCTGAGATCATCTACTGGATCATTTCCAAAACGTTTGGTAACAATTAGGCATTTACACCCCATAATATCTAAAGCTAGGGCCCACATTTAATAATACTGGAATGACCCTCGAGTGTTTTGGGTTCTTTTCCTTTAATGGTATGTAATTAGAACTTTGCTACTCAATGGTGTTATTGAAAATTAGAAAATTGTACAAGTAGCCTGATGAAAACTTTATAGTCGCTGACCATTCACGAGTCTCCGGCCACACCCACAACTAGTCACGTGTTGCTTACAGCGAGAGCACCAGAGCTGCAACTACCCAACCGAGGCCAAGGGATGTCACAAAACAGCTTTCTTTGTCTGAGAAACAACCAAAGGGTATTTAAACAGGTCTTTAATTTACAATGATGCAGAGATGTTAAAGTGTTTTTACTTGACGAATGCCTTGTGATTATTACAATCATCAGCATGGTCTGCAGTTTATCTTCTTGTTAATCAGCTAATGGTTCCAGCCCTTGTTTAAATGCCTGGCAAAGGCTCACCCCAGGATCTATAAATGGGGGGGGGGGGCGTACAAACCTCTAGGGCTGACTAACTACTATTTTCACTATTTGGAAGTCTGTTAATTATTTTTTACAATTAATTTACATTTATTCACTAATCCATTCAAACATCAGTGAAGACTAAATACAAAGAACAGGATGACTATGTTGTTCTGTCGTGTGAAAAATTAGCTTTTCAAATGCCACCATTATTTTTTAATCTGTCATCATTCTAATTTGCCTAATCTTCAAGGTTACATGAAATGATGTGGAATCACAGGCTAGAATGTGCAAATGGGTCTTTTATTTGATGACTTCACCTCTGGTTCCATAGTTCTGGGACTTATGGACTGTAAAGGACTAATGAGGTTTTGAGCATCATTTGAGCAAGTTGTGAGTTGAAGCTGAAAGAGTATGATGGCATTGCATCTTTGTTATCAATGTAGTTATAGGTTGCAGTCTAGTCTCAATTGTGCAGCGTGAAAGGACACGATGATCGTACGTTCTTTGGCCCCTTTGTCTTTATGGCCCAATTTTTAACTGTTTAAGTCTTTCTGTCACGACAAACAATGTAGGAAAAACTTCACACTTGAGTAAAAAGGGGTTTCTGCATTAAACATTTTTTAAAAGTCAAAATTTGAAATTATGATGACATGCCCGTTTCATTAAACAGGGCAGGACTGTGGTTCATTCTTTGTAGAGATCCTTGACACAACATAGTATAACATGTACAACATGTATAACTGCTTAAATACATCTATCTATCTTAAAGCCATAGCTGGCCAAGTACTTACAGACATATACTTCCCAAGCCCAAGTGAAATCGATAAACTTGAACAGCTGGTGGGCTCATCACGCTATTGGTACAGCAATGATATTTCAGAACCCCAACATAGGGAATGTTTTTAAAAAAGGAAATCACATTATCAGGAACACAAACATATAATTTAAATGTGGCCTCTGCTGTAATCCTGACCAAAGAATCTGGTGTTTTTGCAAATCAATATATTATACTTACTACAGGGTCTTTCACAATATCGATGAGGGAGATTATGTTAGGACCGCCCCGTAGGTTCTCCAGAATCTTGATCTCACGCTTGATTTTCTTTTTCTTCACGGGCTAGAGGGAAAAGAAAGAGGCAGAGTAAGTCAGATGGGATGACAGCATTAAATATTGAATTTGGAGGCACTGACTTGATCTAGGCCTCTGTATAGATTTACCTTGAGTATCTTCACCACCACCTTCTCATTATTGGTGATGTTGATTGCCTCAAAGACTTCACTGTACTTGCCACGCCCTAGCTTCCGCACCAACTGAAAGTCATCCTGGTTTCTGTGAAGGTAAAATCACAACCAAACATCAGCCAGGTTGAAGAGTTGTCAAGCTACAAATGCGTGACGGTCAATAAGGTATTTACCCCCATTCAACCACGTGGGACTCATAGTCCCAGTACTCCCTGGGCCGGTGAGTGTTGACCTCTGTGTACACTCGGGCCCGGCTCGGCACGGGTCCTGACATGTCCGACAGCTTGGCAGAGATGGTGGTGAGATTTTACTGCAGCAGAGGACGGTTGGAGTACAGGGAGGGTGGGCGGGAGGGAGGGAGGACAAGGAGGGAAGGTAGGGGATGAGGGGGGGGGGCTTTGCCTGAGGACGGGGGGAGGGGCCACCAGGGGCACGGTGGGATAGCTGACAAAGAAGTTGGGAGAGGAAATTAAAGAGGAGCAAAATTAAATTACTGATTCTTACTGCTACATCACAGGTGTTTGCATCCATCAATTTACAATGATTTCAAATAGAGAACTGCCACAAATCCTCATACCAGCGAATATTTGGCATTGTGTCTTAAGAAAATGTATCAGACTCATCAGATTTACTCTTCCCCTCTGTTGCTAAAACCATACGTTGACAGTGAAGACAACACTGAGCTGGTGGTGGTTAATCATGAGCGAGGGTTAAGAGAGTATCAGATCAACAGGGGGTTGTTGCAGAATAAAGGCGGTTGTACCAGACGGTTGAGGTGAAGAAGGAGCTGATGCTGAAGCTCAAATTGTGCTCCAACCTTCACCTAACTGTGGGTAGTGACCAGATAGTAGAGGACAAACTGAGTTTCAGCTCCAGTTGACTGTTCATTTGACATCGCGGTTTAAACATCACCACTGACTCCTGAAAGTATTGACAGCCCGTTGAATTACTAGGACAGGAAGGGATAAGCTGTGTCATTATTGATCTCATTCAAAGAGCCAAATCCATTCTTTGAATGGCACACCACTGACCGAACCAACAGAGCAACTTAACACTTTCCAGCCCAGGTCAAGTAAGTAACAATGGAAAATGTGTGCAGTATGGTCTGCCTTATAATACGTCCTTCTGACATACACATACTACCTTTAAACTAGCATTTTTACTAGCTTGGAATAAGAAATGGTTTTCATTGTCCTCCTGACTGGTCTACGAGTCAGATTTCAAATCACTGCTGCTGCTGCTGGATCAATATAGACGTTTCACCTACAACGCAGACGATACGCATTCAGTTGCCAGTTTATTAGGTACACCAAGCTAAAATGAATACAATGGTATGGCAATAAATTCTGCCTTCATAAAAAAAGGTTCTAATGCTCAGTTTGAGTTGAAACCTGCACTAAAAGGTGTCCTTTCCATTTATATAAACGAGGGTAGGCTAGATAACACCTCGCCGTATGGTGCAATACAGTTCAACAGCACCACAAACTACATATTCCCAACTGATCACAGCTGGATCAACGCCTCTCTGAAACCGTTCCAGCAAAAACTCAATTCTATAACCTTCACATAGGATGGATTTATTGAGGACTGCCTCATTAGACTGCATTAGTTTATAGTTTAGCTTTCCAGTAGAATTTTAACATGCCGCTTCCGTTTAGTTGCCCTTTACATTGAATTGTTCCGCTAACTTTCACACAGGCTGTCGCAGAAAGCTGCTGCTTGGCTGAAACGACACAACTGGAATTCTGTGAGGCAAAACATTTTAAATACTGAGTTTATAATAAGTGACGGTTTAAACAACATGCGGCTTTCTGCTTAACTCGCTGGCGTCGGCAGCTTCACGTTAGACTCACCTGCGCAGTGTTTGACGTTCTGTAGATCGCTTGCGTACTTGCGCTAGCTGTTAACAGCCGACTCACACCGCAAATACTTTGATTCGTTACTGTCATCTGTTGATTTGTGGGTACCGACAGAGCAGTCTGCTACCTAACATCCTAACTTGCCTCTCGTTTTTTTTTTTGGAAAGGTAAGGTCTTCGGCTAGCCAACAACCTAACCCAACTCCCACATCAATAGATAATGCTAAGTAGCGTAATGAAGACTCCTCCAGCCGGCATCCATCCAATGAGCTCTAAATTCAATGACATTTTGACTTTAACGAAAGCTTCCACAGTCGTCGCGCAGCCAAAGGCACAACGATGAACGCAAAAGTTCTGTGGGCCACTGTAAGTTGAACATAATCGTTATAGTTGCCGCGTACTAGTTATTCACGTGAAATTATGCGACATCCGTAACTAACGTTAGCATCGCCGACATTCGCAGAAAGCCTCAATATGTATAGAGTATCTACAAATTAGTTTCAGGCAGCGGTTAAACAAGCTAGCTCTTGTGTTGACGAAGGGATTTCTTTGCTAGTTAGCTGGACCAGCCGACTGGAAGGGCTTTCGGTGTGAACAGGAGGTGTTGGTAAGTTATCGGCTCTGACGTTAAGCGGGCCCGAGTTGCTAGCCTGCTAGCCTTAGCACGGCTAACGTTAGCGCTCGCTGCGTTCCACATGCAACGGGAGTCGGCGTTACCAGCAGCACACAAACACTGGACTGGATATTTACCCCCTTGATCAATCCGACGACCGAAACGCTTCCCAGTAAGCCGAGGTTCGTCAAGCCAACCGCCCTCACCTCCGTCCGTCGCCGGTGCGTCTGAGCCAGTGTGTGATTTCTGCTGTATCAGAGACAATATGGCCGACCGCCACCGCTACCTACGTCCCAGAGTACTGCGACGGAGGCTGCGGAGGGACAAGTCGCATCAAAGTCACCAACCTAGTGGCAACAGAACTGTCACTGTCAGCTTTGTTTAACTCCAGCACAGTTAACGTGCTGTTTATGGCCAAACTGTGCAACATTGTTCACTGTCCAGGCCAGTCACCACGCCTTTTATTCACCATTTGTTCCACATCATATTCAGATTTCAGTAGCTCTTTGCACTTCTAAATGTGTGTCTTCTGTGCCAATAATGCATTGGTAACAAAATAAAAAGCCGAACCCTTGACCAGTCTGTCGCCCTCGGCTGTGTTGGTTTTTGGCTTGTTAAATCTCAACTCCAACCACATTTCCTGCCATTTTGGCCCATATTTAGATTTCCTGGCTCCAGCGAGCTTGTTGTCCTTTCAGAAGGATACGGGTGACATCACATCGCAGACACTGTGAACGGAACTGTCTAAAGGCCACAGCAGTGCCTCCTCGGTCAGAGGGCCAGGAGCCAGATGGGCAGTCAGGGAGACCTATCGGCTACTGGATGTAACACATGGTTAGGCAGGTTGTGGCCCAAAGGTCAGTACACACATATTATCCACCTGTCTGTCATTAAATCTATGCATTTGCTAGGCTAATATTCATTTTAGCTTTATAGGTTTATACAGGCTATTCATAGGCTTTATATTTATATTTATGTTCTTTTACTGCTTATGCACTTCTGGTTAGATTCTATCTGCATTTCATTGCCTTGTACCATGTGACATGCGACAATAAAGTTGAATCTAATCTAATGGGGGGGTCTTTAATAAAGTGCACGCTTCATAAATCCTACTAAATAAGTAGTGTGATTTTGAGTAAACTCTTGTGAACGCATCTTGCTGCTGACTGTCAAGAGGGATGGCTGCATCTGCGCTGCTGGTGAGAACATGGTTGTTGTTACAATCTATGTAGTTTCCATTGTTTGAAGGGTTATAATAGTTTAACAAATGAAAAAAGGAGAAATATCATCCAAATATATTGTTTGGATTTGTAATTTCAAAATTGACTATTTTTAAAGGAAAGGAAGCTTAAAGAAATCAATCAATAAATAAATCCTTACTATGTCCCCAAGGGGGCGCCCCACCATTCAAAAACTATGCATACTGTACTTCAGTCTGCTCACCTACAGACTAGTGGAAGCTCCTAGTCATTGATAACACTAAACTGAAACACATGCTTCCATCACTGCAACCAGTCAGGGTTCTTGGATTTCTTAGAGCTGCCATATCAAGTTTTACAAGCTCTGCCATCTCTCAAATCATTTCTAAGATATGTGTTTCTAGGCTTACTTTAACATTATGATGGCTTATTATCTTTTACTTCCCTTGGACTATTCAACCCAGCTTCTGCCCTTACTTCACCATATTTATGCTCTTGTTTTTCACTTAAGTAAAACAAGTACATTTTAAATGTATTTTTAAAATTCAAACCTACTACAAATAGGCTTTTTTTAATGAAGAAGAATCCCTTCTCTAGGCATAAAACTGTCAGGGTAAGGCTGAATTACCAACTGGGCTATGCAGTTGCCTGCATTAATTGCAAAATAAAGTGCACCATCATTGAAGATGAGCCCTGCATTACTATATAATACCGAAGCCCCCTCTCTTAGAATGGCCCTGTGTCAAAATGTAGTTATAAGAACATCATTGTTTTAGTTTATCTTCCAAAATGAACGTGAACACATTTTTGCCCTTGAGCCACCTATATGTTAACAGGCCAATGTGTGTAAATACAGTAATAGCCTGAGCAAGTTCAATCAACCTTTTATGCCAGCAGCCACTACGCCATTTTCAGATGAGTCGTGTGTTTGTCAGGAGTCTCCTTTTGGCATCATTCAACGAGGTACCAAATTTAGATGTCACTGTGGTGTTGTTTCACGAGCGGGAGGCGGCACACTCATTCTTCTCCACCACGCAGCAGGCAGGTCGCGGAGGTTGTTGGGGGCAGCAGGTTTCTGTCAGCGAGACTATTCATTGTGCTCTTTGGGGCCTTGATTGAGGATATCCTCTAAACAATTGCTCTGGGTGTTGAAACTGGTTCAAAGTTTTCAGACGTATATTCTTCCTCTCATCCATCTCCCAGTTACAGGAGGCTCTGAGCAGTGAACAATTGCATCTATTCTTCATGTCTTGTTAAAAACGCAGATCCGAGGGCTTCCTTATAGCTAGTAGAGTTATTCCCATGTTATGTCACAACTTGATATATGTCACTTTGTGTGTGTTTTTCTGGATTGAGGGGACAGTTATCTGCTAACAATCTGTAGCAAACTCTAAGGCTTATGGGAATTGCACGGTGCAGTTTAATTACATGTCGGAAAAAGTGGGATGGGATCAGATTCTTTGTTTGTAAAAGGGGTTCCACTTAGGAGTTTGCTCACATAGCGCATGTTGAATCAAATGAGTATATAACAAAATGTAAAACCCAGGAACAGGTCTCGTTTAGAAGTAAAGTATTTCACTGGGGAAAGAAAAAAAGAACAAAACACAATGTCTCCGCTAAGAAAGCTTTTGGGGCTGTGATGGACGTCAAGCTGCTGCGGAAGTCAGCCTCTTTCCTCCATCAGAGCAGTCTGTGTGGACATATTGTTGTATTATTTGACAGGCAGAGAAATCAGGCCTAAGATTCGTCACCTTTCACCTCTGCATTAAGGACCACCGCCCTAAGACTGAAGTAGAGTGCAGGAGCCAAGCAGAAAGCAATCAGAGGCCTGCCCCGGTGGACTGATGTCTAAACTAATGTCTCAGGTCATTCCACCGCTTCCTCCCACTGCATGTTGGGAGGGAAGCGAATAGTCCCAAGAGTGTCTGTCAACACCATCGCCCATACAGAACACACGCCCACACACACACACACACACGCACACTCGTGCGCTCTGTTAGACCGATATGTCAGAGTGATATTGGCCATACTGGACATCAGCAGGCTGGGTCGTCCTCCTCTGATGTACAGTACTGGAGGTGGTTCCTTGCTGATCACAGCCCATGATGAAATGTTTGTTTTTGGTTCATTTGAATTATGTGGTCAAATTATCTCAATACGGTTTACCTACTAGCTTTTTATCTGGGGGGGGTTTCAACCACATCTCCCAGCCGTCGTCAGCAAAAAGAGCTGCCTCAGGTGTCATCTTCATCACCTAAATGTAGTAAATTTGAGGTGAGATTATTTTGTCACAGATACTGTTCCCAAGGTCAAGAATGAACCTCCGTGCTCAAGTCTAAGTATGTTTTTGGTTTTTAAGCTGTATTTAAAAACCTTTAATATAGCCTTACGCAACCAGACTGCAGTTGGATTAAAGTATAAAAAGTATCATACATACTGGTTCGATAAGCAAACATTTGAATTTTGAAATCATTCATTGCCTCTCCAAGGTCCCAAACTCCAATAATACCTATTAACAGCATCAATGTGCAAAGTTGAAATATTTTGGACATTTGTGCCTTGTTGTGATAGTATCAAAAAAGACACAGTGAACCAATAAAAAATTAAGACTGCACCTATTCATCATTTGAAAGAGGCTATAATCACCCAAAAAAACCCTACACCTCATGGTGACAGTAGATATCTAATGATTCTGTAGTTGCATTGTATATTTCCTGCCTCACACTGATTCTGATGCAAAGGGAAACCCAGCAAGTGGTGTATTTGTCCAACCTCATGTCTGAAAGGTGGGCTCACACTACATGTTTTTAATCAGGGCCTGCGGGTTTGATGCTCACACTGTACGGCTCAACTGACCGGTCATGGCGTGGTTGGGGCTAACATCAGGTTGAATCTGTAACCGTGTCTGCTTGCTGCATCATGCTGTTGCTGCTGTAGTGCCTCTTGCCGTGAGAGGCTTCAAACTGCAGCTCACTCTTGTTTGGCATGGACAGTTTCACATTATCACAGCGTCCACATTCACTTGGGTTCAGGTTTTCAGATATCCTGTCGAAAGGCATTGTTTTGTAGCGTGCATTACAAACAATCCTGTTGAAAGTAATTCCTCTAGAAAGGATACCACAACCTAAACGGATATGTGTTGGTATCGGCCTTCAAAGAGGCTCATCAGTTTGCACACACACACACACCCTCTGTCTGGCCCAGTTACTGCCTGTTTGGCTGCTGCAGATGGTTGGGTTGCTCCCGGCTCTCCCTCTCCACCCATCAGTGGAAAACAATCATAAAAATCGGAAGCGGTCTATCCAAGGCCGCTGTCCCATGAAAGGGCCCGCAGTGCGTGTCCGATGGCGATTACCTCTGACGGGTCGACTGGACGGGGAAGTATAGGGTTGAGGCAGTGTGGGGGCGGAAGGTGTCCGCCCTGTCAAACAGTTGAGCTACAGCACCATAAGGGTCTGTTTAGGGCTACATTTGGTGGAGGGGAACTGTATTGCAATTTCAGCCCGTCCTATTTGCCCCATGATATCCTCCACTAATGCTTACCAGATGGAGCTGAAGATAGGGAAAGCTCTGCTGATGACTTTGACAGATTAATTTACGTTCAGATGGAACTTTATGCGGCCCTGTTCAGGGATATCACTCATTTTAATAAAATCCCACACCTGTCAGAGGCGGTTGCACCATATTTTCCTTTATACCTCTTGAGTATATAAAGGACTCCAATAATATGACACTTTGCCTCTCTGTATTATCTCTGCCTTTACCAACTTATAAAACAATACTATTTTAACATATGTTTAGGACAAAGATACTTTGCATCTATGCATCTGTAGTTGCTTATTTAGGTACTTATGCTTATTTATGCACTGATTCAGCCATTTCAGTTCATGCTAACATGTTTCTTTTTTCTCCCTATGGTTGCCCTTCATCACAATACAATCTTTATGCTTATTTCTCAAAATGTCTGAAATACACAGATTATCAGTGTATTTGTATCTCATGTTGCATAGTGTCTTGCTATTCTACATACATTTACTCATACTTTACCTACATGTTATATAAAGAAGATGTTTTATTGTTTCATGTTGTGTTTAATGTGACCAGCCCTGTCAGCGAATTCACTGTAAAATCTGAGTCACAATAATTAAAGGTGACTCTGACTCAGAGCTTTGTTGAGCCATGCTCTCCCACCCAGGAATGAAAATAAGCATCAGCTGAGCACGATGGGCCATCTGGGCCCCGATCAATGTCAAAACTGGCACTGACCCAGGGCCCCGGGCCTCACAGGGAGGGCCTCTGCAGGGTCGAGCACTAAGGCCTTTTCCTTCCTGTACCTTCATGACATCTTCCTGCCTGGGGGGGGCCTCTGGGAGCCATTGAGCGGGGCTCCACCGGGCCTGCGGAACTGCAGGATAAGCTCACGCAGCAGCTTCTAATTAGGCTTTAGCACTGACAGGTGGAGAGAAACTGGAGGGTTGGGATGCTTTATGCAGGACTTTCTTTCAGGTACCTCCAAACATCACTTCAGGGGTGATTTAAAGGATTCAGTTTAGTCATAACTGTGTTGTCAAATGTTTAAAATGTTGCAATAAATCAGTCGCGGTTGGCTGTGTCTCAGGTGTTGCACCACACAATGCGGTAATGAGTACCTTTTGTGAGGTTTGGTAAGGAATGGTTGACAGAAATACATGTCGCATGCACAAATGCACAGTTTTATATGAAAGCACAGCGTCTTAAAGAAATGTGTGTGTACATCAGGTTAGCAAAAAGATGTTGCAGTGGTGGAAATCCAAAGTACAGGAATCCACAATGCAGGAACCACTACACCTTCTCTTCAGAGCAAGACCCCTCATACTGTACATCACTGTATATGTTAGGGATCGTATTGAACTTGCATGTTTATTGCATAAATAGTCTCGATCCAAGTCTCTGTGCTAAGCTAAGACAACTGCCTGCTCACGGTACCTTTATATTTAACATGCAGGTGTGAGAATGGTAACGATCTTCATTCACACCTAACCCTGTAAGACACCCTATAAGAGTGTCAAACTATTCCTTTAACATTGCTTTTTTTGTTTTTTTGTTCAAGAAATACTGCAGCATTTGACTGTTTTCCGTTGCTGATATTTCAAACTTGATTGATTAAAGTAATCCATCATAGTGGGCATCTTGTCCACTTTTTTTTACGCCACATGATGTGATTGTTGCAAGGTAATGCGGTGCAGATTATTCAAATCAATCTGCTGGCATTGCTCCTTTAGGATACGCCTTCAAGTCTTCAGAGCACTGTTTGTTACTTTCGTTACGCACAATTAGAGAAATAAAGGATTTCTGTCCGTCTGTGCGTGTACACACTTTCTCACACAGCCCTGCTCTCCTGTTCTATCTGATCTATAACATTAATTCATCAGCAGCTGTGTTTTCCTGGACACAGGGTGCTAGGTGATATTAGCTGTGACTGATCAACACCACATGTGCATCCCAACCCAGGAGATTTACTACCACAGCAGAGTCATGCCAAAAGATCAGCCCTAAGATTTCCGTATTTTCCTGGATACCGGTTCCACATGTCCCAAACTTTGAACACAGTGTTACTCGTGAAAACAAGAGAATTGGCTGCTCCATTTTCAGTTGCACTCAGGAAAGCAGGATTCTGCGTGTGATTTGTCCAGACACATTTGAGTTTTTTCAGCTCTAAGACCAAACTTTAAACTCCTGCTTCCTCCAATCTGCGGTTGTTGCACTGCTGGCATGGCTCCAGTAATGTGCTACACCCCCTGATGGTCCCCATGAGTAATCATCAGTCACTACAATAGATCCAGCAGCACTAATTTGTGTCTTTCCTGTTTTGCCTTTACCTTTTTCCAGCATTAACCCTGATTCATGCCTTCCTAACTAGCATTCTGCACCTACCATGACAGGGCTCTCTGTGGTCAGAACGGTTTCAGAGAGAGCCTGCTGAGGAAGAGATTGATTGCTTCCTCTGTTGAGTTTCCTTGGCATTGCTCAGACGGAGAAGGTAAACCTTCATTGGAATTCCCCGTATAAGTTTCCTCCTCTGAGCAGTTACATGCAGAAGGTGCCAGTGATGCTGAAAAGTGATTTGTTCTCTATGCCAATCCTTAAAATTACATTAACTCTACGTGCACATACAGGGAATTAGAGATCTGAAGGGAGGTACAGTTGCAGCTTCACTGACCTACAAACTAACCTTGCAGTGTTAAAGGGTCAGTTCACACAAACTACATATAAACATATTTAGTCACTTACCCCTTTTAGTATCTAGCCATGCAGATAGTTTTGGTTTTACTTGTCCAGGTTTTGAGTGTAAATACAGTTGCTCTGGCGAGTCCACAGAACATATGCTGTCAGCGCTTTTAATATTGACTATTCATTAGAAAGGAATTCCACTGAACAATGTGTTCGGTGGAGTCTCTGATGAGAGTAGTTTTGTATTGTATTGTGGTTGATATCGCAAAACCTGGATAAATAAATGCAAAACCATCTGCATGACTAGATACCACCAGAGGTCAGTTAAACTTGTGCTTTGTTTGCAACATGGGTGAACCGACTCTTGACTTTAATGTGATCAAAACACAAATGAGCCACGTCTATGTAAAAATAAATTTAATTTCAAAGTAGGTTATAACATGTGATGGAAAAGCAAACAAAGTGGTGTCCCACAGATATCTCCTGTTGGACACAGCTTCACGAAACCAGCTTAGGTGGGTGGAGTGGTCTGTCCTCTCACTGCATTCATTCCCGAGAATGCTCTGCTGTAGGCTGCGAGTCTGTTTGGGAGCCAAGCGTCCCAAAATCATCTCAGTTTCATCTTAAAGAACGATGCAAACGTTTATGGGAGTGTGTCTCCCGTGTCCCTTACACAACACGGTATATATAGGCATAGGCCCCAAAAGCAGCTCTGTGTCTCTGATAGATCCGTCTGTCTGACCTATAGATACAAAACTACATTATGTAAATGAACTTTACCATCGTAACACTTTGATCGTCGTCTGCTGTGAGAACTTAGGTTAGGGTTAGGAGTAGTTTGTCTAAAAGTAGTTCAGATTCAAATGTAATTGCATTTGGATTATGGCTCATGAAGTACTAATAGGTGATCAGCATTATCCATACTGCTTCTTGATTATAAACCATTTAGTAATCCAGAGAGGGTAAGGTTGTTCTGGCGTTCCTCAGTACATGTCTGGCAGCTTTGTCATTAAAATGAAAGAACCTTCCTGACCATACTGCAGCATTACGCTCAGATGGTCTCACCTTTACAACATTCCCCTTTGGTACACTGCAATGACTGCATCTGCTGGTGACACACAGATGCGTTTGGTGCCGATCCTCTTTTCTCATGAGAAAATGGTAAAAGTGACCAATGAGCCCAACACCCAGAAAGTCTAGAGCAGTCCTCCCAAGACTATTGCAGCGCTGAGATGCTTCTAGACTCTAGGAATGGTCAGTGGAGGTCTGCTCTGGAGCGTAGACCCGGTCCTACTCCAAGCCTGGCGGTTTCATCGCCGACTTATTTGTCTCACACTGCTTCCGTGCATTTTCACACAGTCTCGTCTGTCTTTCGCCTGCGAACAAAGAGGGAAATCACTGTCAGCTCAAACATCCCCACTGTGTGTGCGTTCATGTCCTTTCCAAAGTGCGTACAGTATAAATAGGTTCAGTGCAAACGCAAAGCTGTCTAGACTGAATAAAACACGGCTTCCCTTTAAAGGATATCTCCATGCACTGAATGATATGGCACCTATAAATAAACTGACGGACTGCACTGCCTCAAAACAGGATTCAATTCATTTCATATTCTGACTGGCCCATTCAGTCCACCGTACAAAGGATCCGTCGTCTTCTTTAAGCAGAAATCCCAGCCCAAAATGTGTATTTGGCACACGCTCATTCTAAAAGCTGAAACTGCACTTGGAACTCAGTTTTAGATTCATTTGCATGACATTCTGAACATAGACAGTGGACTTTTTAGGACTCACGCTAAAATAGCATGCTCTGCGTTGCTCTTGCCAATGAGCATGGCCTTTTTAAATAGAGTTTTCTGTGTGTGGAGTGTTTCTGCGAGCCCCTGCTGAGTATGTTACCCCTTTCCGCTGGTTGCTGAGGCAGAATGTGCAGATGGTCCGGGGCGGTTTGCCGTCCCCGCTGCCCTTCAGCTCCCTGTAGGGGAGGCACGGCTGGCCGTCCGCCCTCCCGTCCCCGACCACCAGCACGTTGGCCAGATGTGATATGTAGCTGGACGCCAGGCGGAGCGTCTCGATTTTGGAGAGTTTCCTGTCCACCGGCTCCGTCGGGATGAGTGTCCGCAGCGCCGTGAAGGCCGTGTTGACGTTCTGGGTCCGGTATCTCTCCCTGGCGTTGGCGGCGTTCCGCTGCCGCACCACGCCGCCGGACTCCCGCAGGTAGCCGCCCCCCTGCGCCCCGCAGCAGCCGTAGCCCTGGTCTGTGCTGCCGTCGCTCTCGCTGCGGTTCCCCTCCTCGTCGTCCGACATCAAGGTCAGGTCGGTGGGGTAGGAGAAGGGATGCGTCGACACCGGCCTCAGCATGGCGAAAGCCATCATAGCCAGTCCCTTATTGTCAAGTAGAAAACAGCTGTATGCAGACAGCCGGGAGTCCCCAGGTTGTGTTGACACTTCCCCACCGGTCGGTCCAGTGCGGGAGTCCTCATGACGGGATGGCTCTTATAGCAGAGTGGCCCCTCAGCTGGGAGGGGAGGGGAGGAGCACGTGCATCAGCTGAGTGGACGGCAACACACTTCCATCACCTTCACCATTATACATGTACAGAACTTAAAGCTGGCAGCAACACACATGCTGCTAAAAGTTGTGCAACTTAACTGAGGAGCATTCACTCAAGTGCTGCTCTTAGGTGTAGTTGTGAGCTACTGGAACATCACTTCAGCGTTTGCATTTGTATGCAACTTTAGAACATGTATAAAATGCACGTGCAAATGTACTTTTTACTCTGCAATACTGTATATTTGCCAGTACGTTACTGTACTTTGCATGTCAAGATTTTACATACACAAATAAACGCAGTCTAATGCAACAGCAATATATCAATGAGGTTAATGAAATATTAGACACATCTCACTGCAGCCTCCAAAATCACCAACACCTCTCTGAACAGTTTAAAAGGGAATGTAATTATATTATAACCTTCACAAAGGCAGAATCCATTGCAGGGAAGTTGTATTAGCGACTGTGCAAACATTACAAGGGTTGCTGAAGTGATGTACAAGTACCTCAGAAGTATACTTGAGTAAATGCTCTTGAGTTATGTTGCGCAACCTTTAGCAGCATTCAGTGAACTACTCTGCTCAGTGTGTGTGCATCTGCAGCTGAAGGTCGCCATCCCAAAGTCAGTGTGTGTCATCGTGTCCCTGAAGTGTCAGGTTTTAGAAACGTATAAATAAATGTCTGCCAGTGTTTGCTCTTTGCTCTCCACGCTTAAAAAAACGACACAGCAACAATGTGTATTTCCAGTTTATGGAACCACAGTCGGGCCCTCGGAGGGCCCTGCAGTTGCCCTGTTTCAGTTTGTCTAATGGGTTAAGTGCTGTGGGTAAATAAACACTCAGCAGATGCTGAAGGTGATCAAGCCTGAACTTTCTCTGTGGAAACCAAGCAAATGGCTTCCAGATTGACTGGTGCTGCTGGAGGGAGGGTGGGAGGGGCCGATTGCTGGAAAAGGGAGAGCGTCATCAAAGGGCCTGTTTTTACAAACACAACCCCTCAACACATCAAACCGGGGACACTGGCGGCCCCTGGCCCCCAGCTCAGCTGCACCAACAACGGTGACCTGTGCAGAACCTGGTTCCACTCATAAAGCAGGACACCATGGTGTTTTACCACGCGCAGCCAGCCAGCAACACGACCCCACTGCACTTTCTCTCCCCCAACACCACCACAGCCTCACAGTTTGGAGCTGTAAATCCTTTAACCCCTCACCCCCTGCATCAACTTAAAGGAGTTACCCTGATGAAGTACCCTGATGTTTTTTAATTTGAATTTTTAAAATTCAAATATGCAGTCCCAAACATGTGATATGTATTTACATTCGCGTAAAAAGTTTAATATAATTTCTCTATGACATTTTAAGGTGACAATCTTGATATGAATAGAAGATTATATATAATCAATGGAGATTTTTGTATTGAGTGGTGGTTTGCCCTCCTGCAGGCTGAAGGGAAAAAAAGATTTTTCTAAATTAATTAATGAATAGACACTATACATTTTTATGACCAATAGATAGCTTTTTCATAGCAGATATTTTCCAGCAGAAAAAGCACAGGTGCCCCTTGCAACATTAGCGATAGCGGAATTCTGTTAGCCAGTTACAGATCTGTGGTTCCTGGACACCTAAATGTACAGGAGCCATCATTAATGCTATAGGATTTTTCCTGCTACCATAAATGACAATGTTTGATTTTAAAAATACCTTTCGATGCAGAAGATTTTACATTTCAGTGTCTTCGTAAGTTCCGATTTCAATTAGCTTGTGAATTTTGAAATTGGTGTTATTCCTCCTTCAAAAAGGACAGGTGAGACACATGTCCTGCACTGATGGTGTACAGCCCTTTTCGGGTTTAATTTGTTGAGTCGGGCGTTAAACCAATAAATCAACGGGTGAAACTAATGGAGAAGCAAAAGTGTTGTGTAGAGACACAGTACAGTGTTTGTGACCCTCAATGTGTTTCGTACCAATTACCATACAATCATTTGCTGGCATTTTCGTTCCGCCTTCTACCAGCACCAACACCAAGACCCCAGACTGGTTGATCTCTGATTTTTTAATAAAAGACCAATACAAGCAAGGTATTTCATTTGAAATCAACCACTACACATAAACATATGAACAAAATAAAAAACCAGATCCCAAAAAAGACAGAGATGCATCTGTAGTGCTGGAAACAGTCCACTCTGTCCATAACCCCCCCCCCAACACTGCAAAGTGCGGAGTGACGAGCAGATGAGCGTATGGCCCGTCAGCGTCAGTGCTGTCTGCTGGGAAAGACTGCGGTCAGATAACTTGACTCATCGGAAACAGCTGCACTGGAGAGAAAACAGCCTCCTCCTAACTGCCAGCTGCAGCCTGCTGCAAAGGGCCTGTGATGATTTATCTGTGTGTGTGTTGCTGCTTCATTAGACAGCAGCATAGCAGAGGCTGTCAGGAGTGACAGCAGAGAGAGTGGGTGGCACATAGTGGAATAGTTCAGACTAGAGTTTAACGTGCATGAAAACGGTATGTAGCATCTTCATTGACAACGTATTAACAGTTTTGTTTTGTCGTGGCGCTAAGCTGACATTGCACCCAACGTCCCTGGACGTTTGCAGTGAACACCTGCCACACACGACTGCCATGTCCTCATCCCTGTCTTTTCCTTGTCTCTTCAACCACGTCGGATACCGCTGCTCATCATAACTGCACAGTTTGCCTCTGTTATTTAAACAGAAAATATGAGACGAATCAGTTTCTACAAGACACTGAAAGCAGCAAACGGAAACGCTCTTCTGTCATGACCCAAACTATTACACCGTAAAACATCATACTGATATTAAGTGAAAACCTAGTTTTATTCATTTCAAGTGAACTTAAATTTTCTACTTGGAGAAGCGGAAATTGACTCCTATTTCCTTTTTATTGTACATGATTTAAGAGTGCACATTTGCCATTTAATGGCACAAAAACCTGAATTATTCTGACCATCCAACAACTGGGATGGCTGTTCAATTTTCAAGTTTCAGGTTGTCTCAAAAGCCTGGAAACAAAGGCAGGATGCGTTATTTAACTTGTGATTATTCTGATTTCTCCAGTGTTATACAGTACGGTACTTGCTTAAAGAATTTCTTTACTTTTGACTTTTTGTAGCGTTTCTTTGTAGCGTGCTAGATCTGGCTTATATGAATGTATGGTGTCCTGTAAGTCCACGTGGGCTGGGTGTACTTGTATGCATGGCTCAATAATAAAAACATCTTTCATTCATCCAGTCAAACCATATTAATTTCAGAACTTGTAATCATGAGTCCTCCTAAATTTAAATTGTGTTACTTGAAATAATGGTTTGAATGAACGTCATGCTGAGCGTTGTCTCTGAGCTTCTAAAGAACCCTGTAAGCATGTTAGCATATTTCCCTGCATGCATTGTATGTGGGCTAAAAATGTGTTTTCACAGCATCATTAAATTTGAAAGATAACTCCAGCTTATTTCCACTTTCTTTTGCCATTTTAGTTGTGATAACATTCATTGCAGAGATCTGGGAACAATGCAGCAACTAAAAAGACATCAGATGGGACAAGAAACAAGAGCAATCAGGAAGGTTGTGAACAAACCTGTCTGATCCTAGTTATGTGCCGTACGTGCGTGCTATATTTTTGGACAAACAGCTGTTTATTCATCCGCCCAGGACTTGTGCAGCGTCTCTGGCTATAGTACAGATTCCCTAGACACAGATTTGTATTTTGCTGTCTTCTCCATTATTGGACTGCACCGCCAGTTGACTCAGTTAACCCAGAAGATGACCAAAGGACGTATTCATCAGACTTCTCCTGTGATAAATTAGTTGGCGCTTCTCGTGCAGAGCAAAGCTACTGGAGCCCCCAGTACGGTAGCAACAGTATCATCTTTCATTTGACCCTCAATGTGACCTCAAGATAAGACTCTCATCCCACCACCCTTCTCCCCCGCATTGGTCATCTTTCACAGCTCCTGACAGTCTGAACAGCCAAGACAGGTGGGGCGGTGTGACAGGAGAGGTTCAACATATGGCCTCCGCCACGTCCGACCACTTGTCTCACCTCTCGCTTCGAGGACTCAGTGTGACAAATTCTTCATATGATGACACCAATTTGTCTTTTCATATTACTGTCCAAGAATGGTCCTGAGTTCCAAATGTGAAAATTGCAGTTTTATATACGTGCCTTTTTCTCGTGTAACACTTTGAGATCCGCTAAAGGTAACGCCAGACTAAGACCCTGAGGCGACTTTATGGGACTAACGTCTAAAAGAAGCAGGTGTTTCATGATCCTGGGGCTGACGAACTAGTGTGTCATCATCCCCCATGGGCTCCCCCCCGAAGGCCCCCATGCAGGCAGAGCATCAAGTCAACCCCAGCGAAACAGGAAGTCGGCTCACACGCAATGATTCTTTTGTAGAAGCCCATGGCTGCCTTTAATGTCCGCAAGGCCAGGCTTGACGTTCCTCAGCCCCACGTCTGTCGGCTTCCTCCAGAGTCACCTGGGACCTCAGAGACAAGGCCTCCGCGGGTCAACAGAGTTTATCGCACCAGAGAAATCTACAAGTTGGCTATAAATCCTTGTCTGACATGATGTAACAGACATGGCTTGAGGTCTGATAAAGGAGACTATAAAAAGACTCATCCGTTTTGGCCTTGAGGTCATTCTGCCTGCTTTGGACACAGCGGTCATATCCTCTGTGCTGATTGGCAAGCAGCGTTGACCTGCAGTGGTGCTCTGCTCCTTTGTCTGCTGTGGAGGTTTAATGTTTGACGATATGTACAGTAGAGCATGATTGCTTGTTTTTATGGTTATATCCTTTCAGAGTCTAGGCATGGGGCATAAAGGGGTCAAGCGAGCCGCGTTTTTCATTTTGTCCTTCTACTGAGAGGTTGATCTGTGTTTATTCAAGGGCTGCAAGTTATTTTTATTCTGACATTTTCATTGTATTTTTGTTAATAATGTTGATTTATTTTTTTGTTTAGTCTATAAAATGTCAAAAAATACTGATGATGAGTTGTTGTGTGTTACATTTCTGGCAAGAGACAATGCATTAATTGACTATTTGATTCAGAGGATGCATTATATTAAACATTAACTGCCTGTTAAAGCTGCGTTAATAGATTGTTTCTTCTTTTTGGCTTCGCGTGAGCAGCAGAACAAGCTGCAAACAACACAACACTGACTTATAAAGTTATTATGGCAAAGAGTTGCCTAATAGTAATAAACAGAGATTGGCTTGATTCTGGAGACGGTTCTTATTTGATAAAAGCAGCAAAGCTCAGACCTAAATCAAATGTAACTCCCAAATTTCTGGCATGCTCACATTAGCTGATAATGCACCAGGCTTGGGGGACTGATTTTATGCCATCCAACAGTTGACATCATTGAGACAGTCTAAGACAGCAGCTGGGCTGTTTGGGTCACCGTGTCTCAGGGGAAGGTATATCTGTGTGTCGTCTGCGTAGCAATGAAAAGAGACGTTATGATGTTGGATTGATTTGACCAAGTGGAAGCATGTAGATAGAGGATAAAGTTGGACCTAAAACTGAACCTTGTGGTACACCACAGGTATAGAAGATGAGTCATTACCTATGGTGACCATGTAGGTTCCCTCTAAAAGGTAAGAATAAAACCAACAAAGTTCAGTGCCCTTGATGCCAACCCAGTTTTCAAGATGGTCAATTAAAATGGCATGATCTACTGTGTCAAAAGCAGCACTCAAGTCTAAACGTATTAAAAGTTTTCCCTCCCCCCCATCTGCTCCTAAAAGGAGATCATTCGTTACTTTAAGGAGTGCCGTTTCTGTGCTAATAAACTTCTCACAGATGTTGTTATGACACATAAAATCTAAAAGTTGGGATGAAACCACTTTTTCTAAACCCTTTGATAGAAATGGAAGTTTAGAAATTGGCCTAAAATTAATAAGAACAGAAGGGTCAAGGTTAGATTTCGTTAAAAGTGGTTGTACCACAGCATGTTTAAAAATGGCTGGAACAATGACATTTGATAAGGAGCTATTAATCATCAATATACTACTGGGCCCAACTGTGTCAATCACCTCTTTAAGAAAGCTAATAGGAATGATATCAGGGCTGCACGTGGTTGGCTTCATGTGGGAGATAATATCAGGTAAAAAGGACAGTGATACAAATTCAAAACTGCTAAAATGACTAACGATGTCCCTATTGGCATTTAAAATTGGGCGGTGGGGGGGTGATCTGTTGCCTTATCTCTTTGAATCTGTTTATAAAAACATTTAAATCTTCTCACACATCAGTAAAATCACAGGGGATTAGCGGGTGATGATTCAGCAGACATGGAACAACATTGGTATAGTGACTGGACTTGACCTACAGTCCACTGAGGGGCTACTATTCCGGAGTTGGCCTAATTGATGCGTCCTCTTGTGTACACATTTCCAAAGCCACACATGAAGAGAATTTATTTCTTTACAGTGCCAGATTTTATATCGTGAAGACGGCGACCCATATGTACTCTTAACAAACAAACAAAAGCTCACGCTACATTCGACGCTCAATAATTGTGTGCTTCCACCTGCTTCCCTATACTCCACACACCACCTACTGTGCATCCAGGGGATTACCAAAAGTGAACGTATTCATATTCATATTCAATGGCTGCAACAGTTAGCTTGTTGTGTTGTTTCTCTCCGACCTGATGAATGTTCACCGTCTTACAGCTCAGTTTTTGGCCTCTACCACCTCCTGAAGGAAACACCTGGCTCTTTAGCTCCTAAATGCTTCACCAGCTAGTTGCTGGCTGTTACAGTATGTTCACCAATAAGCCAATATTCAGGGATCCCTGACTCCATTCAGAGTTGGAGGGTGTGAGAACCCGTGGCGTCACTGAGATTGAGGGGCTAAGCTTTGTTAATGGTCAGTAAACACCTCCAAACTGTAGGCTGGCTGCTTGCTAAGCCATACTAGGTGTGTTTCCATTCGCCTGTTTTTATGTGCATGTTCAATTTGGACATAAAAACAGCTGGATGGCCCAAGCTTAAAAAAAAATCTTATCTGCTTAACTTTTATTATTCGCATTGCAGTAGTGGATGGAAACGTTGGTTTATTCGGATTTTCTTTTGGCTGATTATCTGGAAATTTGTTTAAGATTTGGATGGAAACCTGGTCATTTTCAATTTCAACAAGTAGATACAGGAGATGAAATGGGTGCAGGCACCTTTGACAAAGCTGAGCTGAGTAACGCAGAGTAATATAATCAGCTATGTATCTAATTACATTTGCTGATTAGTAATGAATAAAGTCATTCAATTACAAGGACCTTGCCCCTCACTGGTGGAAATTAGGTTAATTAAAGTGAGACTGATCCAGACGGTAAAGTTAGCGCCGTGAAATCAAATCAATGAGCAGAAAGATGGATAACTCTGCGGTTTTGTCACTATGAACGACCGCTTTCACATTACACACAGTCACTTTATCCATTTTCATTATAGAAATATTGATTAGTGCAGCTCTGGGGATGTTGGGCGGCCCTGTTAATGATGCTTGAACACTTTCCGTAGCACTACTACACTTTTACACAATACATGGAAGAAAGCTGATCTTTTGGTTCACATTGTCCCAGAGTTAGTGGTATATTTTTATCTTCCCATCGGGCTAAGTTGACCCTATTCTCCCCAACAGTGCGTATGTGTAAGTGCACATGTATGCATATGTACAGACGTGAATATGTTTTTGAATGCTGGCCATTGTGTCTGAAAATAGCCATCTCCACGCTGTGGTCTATTGAGACACATACTTGCATTTCCCAAGAGGGGCTGGTGGCTGGGGGCCACCGAGGGCTCAACTCTGTCTGGTCTGGACCAGCAGCCCAGTTCTCATGACACCTGACCTAGACCACATCCTGTGGTCAGGCTGCAGCACTGTGCTGTGAAGGGCCAGGATCTGCTCATAAGAATCTCCTAACATGGCAGGCTGGGTGGAGGACAGGCTTTCTGCAGACACACCCTGCAGTCAATTTTCACTTTTTGAATGTGACTATCATGTTAATCCTCCTTATGTGTGTAGTCCTGGCTATTCCAGCACTGGGGAAGTCAGATATAGGTTATGAAGCGTTTAAATGGTTGCCCCCTCTGCTGGTCAGATTAAGCATTGCAGTGTTGTAAATATAGAGATGGTCATTTTTCACGCTTGTGCTGTGTTCCAATTCAGAGGCTGGATCATCTGAAGGACACGAAGAACAAAAGCCAGACTGAGCCTGTGGCTGATTCCTATATGATATGTTCTAACCCAGAGGTTTACAATCTTGGATTTGGGAATCCCAAAGGGAGTAAGAGGAAAGAAACAAACTTTTTACCCCCCCCCCCCCCGACTAATTGACTCTTTGCTCTTTCAGGTGTCGAAGCCTCTGATAACTAGCCAAGACAAACAATCTGAGAAGGTAAATTCATTGGCTAAACCTCTGGCAACTCATGTTTATTTATGGGATCTTCATCCAAAAATGTTGGTCAAGCCTCGTCTATGTCAACCAAGTTCATCACCAGGACGTCGCCCTCAGACAGTCAACAAAGTGCCACAAAATTCAGAGTGTACTGAACGGCTTGTGATGCATAAATAGCATAGTGTGCCAGGTTACTGGTGGCTATATAACTTCCATTTTACTATAACACTCTGATTAACAACAGATTAGAAACACTGGATTTTATGGCTTCCATTATTTACATCCTGCAGTGTCTTTCAGTGTTTACTTCATGTGATTTCTTTACCAGTGACTGATCACCAGATTGTGGTCGCCTGTTAACGTCTTTCAGCTCACTGTTTTGGTTTTACGGCCATAACTTTACTGTTTGGTTCAGTCTCACTTTAATTAACCTCATTTCCACCAGTGAAGGGCAAACGTGTGGTCACGTGATGCTTTGCAACTGGCTGATGAGATTAGCCTGAGCACACCATTAAATAATTGACTAGCGCACAAGGATTTATGGGCTACCGACAGTCAAAGGAGAGAACAGCTTTGTCCTCTAAATTTGGGCAAAGAATGGGTGATTTTCTTGGCTCTTGATATGATATGCCCTGTCAGGCCATTATGACATGTCATGTGTAGAAATGCACTGGATGATCCAGCCTCTGAGTTGGGACAGGCTTTATTTCTTTTCAGCATGCACTGGCTGGAGGGAATACAAAAACGCTGCTCAGAGTTCACACAAGCACACAGACTCTGTAGTTAAAATCAGGCAATTCTGTAGCCCTCTGTTCAGGATTTTACTGTCATTTATAAGTTTCCTACAAAACGTACCTTATCAGGGAAAAACTATGTTGCCTCCCGCATAGAGTCTAAACACTTTAAACAGTCAAACTAAATTGCTCTCCATTGACTTTATATTGCCTGAAGGTGCCTCCTTGTCACTTCGGTCTGCGAGCAAACAACAAAAACCTTCCTAATAGCTGCTGCGTGGTGGGACGCACTACCAACAGGGTAAAGAACCCAGAACTAAGTATTTCTAAGCTGCCGAACTGAAAATCTGAGCTTTTAAAGGCACTGTATGTAACCTTTTTCATGTATTAATCACTTTATATTGCTTGTGTGGGAACTGGCCGGACCGTAACTTAAAAAATTAGACCTTTCTTGAGTTTCTCGGTTGCCTATAGCAACCTGTGGACCGATTTCTGTGTAGTGGACTCGGGTCGGATTCCCCGGCAAAATCCACGGGATGTGACGTTATGTGCGCTCCCCGAGTTTCTTAGCTCTCTTCAGCTACAGGTCAGAGTTCAGCTCCCCAACAGCGGCAATAAAAACAAAAGGAGAAGAAGCTCCTCACAGTAGCTTTCGGGCTTCTGGCGTGCGACACACACTTCCACGTTCAGTCTCACGCTCTCACGCTGCCCAAACTATTCTCACGCCAAAACACTGCGACAGCAACAGATTACTCTCTTATCGACGCCTTGGTTGGACAGCTGCTCTGACCGAAAACACTGCACGTAGCCCAGAAGGCGTTCAAGCAAGCCAGTGAGTGAGTTAAAGAGTGTGTCTTCGTGTATGCATTTGGCTGAGTGTGTGTGGTCATGCGTTTCTGGATCTTGCTACTTGTGAATATTCAATAAAACGGTCTAGTTTTGATATCGGAAACAACACGTCTTT
Source organism: Gadopsis marmoratus (assembly GCA_036023855.1). Lineage (NCBI taxonomy): Eukaryota > Metazoa > Chordata > Actinopteri > Centrarchiformes > Percichthyidae > Gadopsis > Gadopsis marmoratus. The sequence continues at coordinate 38,277 of JAVQJF010102136.1, forward strand.
GACTTTCATTAGTGAATGAACCTGCGTGCCCTTTACTGGGTTAGTGTTTGTCTAATACTGTGAAATTGTGAGTATGTCCCAATGTGGTGTAGTCAGGCTATATCCATCTTACAATATAAGGTCTGCTAACATTACATGTGTAAGGTGCACACTTTTTTAAACCCTGATGGTGAATTAAGTCCAAATATGTGCACGTGACGAACAGGGTTACCGACTTAGGGTGCCTGGCTGGAGTGAGATTTTGATGCCATGGGCTTAATCACGCATATGCGCACTTTATCTATATATGCCAGGAGACAACATGCAAATATGATGACTGGGTCGTTTCATTCTAAATATTGAAACTCCAGTTATGTCGAAAATCAAGCATTTTTCAAGGAGTGTATTTGAATTCAAGCATGTTCCTAAACTTGAAAACTAAGTAATAATATAATAAAATTAAGCATTTTCCAAAAGACCTTGTACCAAGCCTGAATGGAGCATATAAAAAAACAAAATCTTTTCATTTGGCTGTATTTTATTATACTGTGATATTTTGTCTTTGATCATTTGTTAAATCTTTCATCACCTTATACCTATTTGCTCCGCCTAAGCATTTTTAAATATATCTTTAAATTGTTTTTTAAAAGTCACTGTTAAATACCAAATTGTATATAATAGTGTAAAAGATCAAATGTAATAAAAACCTGACGGTAAAGTTCCTTTAGTTGTTTCTGCCAAATGCGACATGAGCCGCATGCTGTTTGTAACAGCTGAGCTAATGACCGTGCCCTTGTAACATGTATAACATAATGTGTGGATTCACCATGGAACATTTTCTGTTTTCCATCTAAATGCTAAGTTATAACTCTTATGACATGAGATGAATTTGCATGATGTAAGTTAAATTCAAGTCTGCAACAGCTGTAGAGTGTTTCCAGAATACTGCAGAATTTAATTGTCCACAGATGTAGCTGTCAAAGAACCCTGGTGTTTTCATGACATACATGAATAAATAAAATAAAATACATCAAAAGGGACGTGGAGAATAATAGAGCCCAGGTTGGGGGTGGGGTGAGGGGTTGATAGACTTGGCGTTCGACAACAAATGCTAACAAGTGATCAATAAATGTGATGCACAACATGTAAACATTCTGATGCGTTAAAAAGCAGGCATTTGCCATTTATTCAGATTTTCCCTTTAATTTTTGCACATCCGTACAGCATTTACTTCAACCTAGCAAGCATACTCGTTCCCCCGAGACACGAATGCGCGTAGATTGCACATATTCAGCTGTGAAGAAATTCAGAAAAAAAGACTTTTCTGGGCTTTGGAAAGGTTTTACAAAGATTGAACCCCATGGTTTAAAAATATACAATACAAAGAGTACTTATTGACCATGTTTATAGTTGGAGGTGTCCTGACAACAGTTTTATGTCTCTTTTACAATGGTGGTCTATGGGGAAAATGCGTTTTGGGCCGCATGGGCTTGTTTTTGCTGCAATACCATGAGTGGCCACTGGGAAAAGATGTAAGCAAGGCTGGGCGGCGGCGGCAGATCCTGTTCGTATCATCCATCCCATCCATGGTCATATTAGGTTGTACAGCTGACGTCGCTCCACTCGTTTCTGGCGTCTTCCGCTGCCTCTCAGATTCTTTGGTGTTGTGATTATCCAATCAGCACCTCTTTGCTCGCTGGTGTTCTCCATTTTTATACATCAGGGTAGGTCACCGGTGGGTCAGTAGGGCATGCAAACAGGTCAAGCTGATAGTGAATTTTAAGAGCCCCTTTGCTGGACCATAAGGCAAACTGGGCTGCTTGGAACAGTCTGTTGCGGTTATAGATGTACATTTTCAAATCAAACAGGTCATTACAGAGCATTACATTTTTCCTACCCACTTTCGCCCAGATGTTTGTATTTCGAATAAAAAGATATACATGAAAAACCGCTGAGTTTAAGGCTGTTTGCTGACTTTGTAAAATGTGATTGATTTAAAATGACATTAGCTTGTCACTCGTGAGACACATGAATGAACAGAACAATTATGTTCTACAAAGTAGTTTAGAATACACTGAATTTGTTTCAGCTTGAGTGTTCGAAACGGTGGCAGCTAGTGTGCATGGAAAAGTTCGGTGAATTGTACCTTTCTTTTAACTGGTTGAATAAATATAAGCGGTGTTTCATTTTTGCATATATGCAGGCGATGAGTAAAGGGAGTTTCAGTAATTACTAATTTTCGTCAGTTTTATTGTCGTCACCAAATTGATCAGACAGAGAAATATATAGCGTGTCAGAATATATTTTGGCTTTTGTTTTCAACAAATCCAATGCATGGCGTCTAATAAATCTGCATTAAATTCACAAATACATCAACCAATAATTAATAAATAATCTTCAATATTGGCAAATAAATACTTAAATAAATTAATAAATACACAAATACATTATGTTTGAGGTAAATTAAGAGCTAATTGGCATCTAAAATAACACTTGCACGTAAATGATTGCAATTCAATTTATAAAAAAACCAATATAAAATATCGTATGCTTCCTATCAACACTGAGATTTTTACGAATTTCATACATAATTCCTGAATAATTTCAAATTAGGTTATTGCTTATTTCAAGAGGAAGGATTATGATGCATGCATGTGACGAGCCTGAGAAGGGAAGTGGCAAGCCTCTCTCTCATTTTGCTGTGTGAACAATATTAAAAAGTGTAGAAAGAAATGAAAAAGATGGATATTCCCCACATCAGTCCTCAGAGCTGCAGTCGTCTTCTGCTTGGTATCCCTTGAAGCAGGCCGACTCGTAGTGCTTGTTCAGGTAGGACTTGAGTGCGAAGCTCTTGTGGCAGCGCTTGCAGGAGTAGTGCTTAAAGGCTGAGTGCGTCTGCATGTGGGCGCGCAGGTTGGAGCGGTCGGCGAAGGCTTTGCCGCAGTGGGCACAGGCGAACGGTTTCTCCCCGGTGTGGGACCTCATGTGGCCCTGCAGGAGCCAGGGTCGACTGAAGGCTTTACCGCACACCGTGCAGTCGTGCTTTAGGTCATGGGTCAGCATGTGCATAGCCAGTGCTGGCATGGACACGTACACCTTGTGGCAGGTGGGACACTTCCTGGCCTGCTGGCTGTCCAGGCTACGGTGAGTCTGCTTGTGTCTGCTCAGATTGGAGGACGTGGCATAAGACTTGCCGCACTCGCCGCACACATGGCGCCCTTTGGATTTCCCTTTGGCAGGGCTGCGTTCTGCAGAGCCGACACCCTCACTGCTGTCCGACTGACTGCCTCCCTTGCGCGGACGCCTCTGGCCGGGTCTCCGGCGGGAGCGCCCGTCAGAGATGAGGAAGGCATCAATGGGGGACGCCTCCAACTCAGGGGCACTACAGTCTGACTCGACTGTGTTGCTGGAGATGGGGCTGTCCGGATGCTCCATGTCATGGTCGGAGAACTCTTCCCCACCGCTGCCTCCTGGGGAGTACAGGGGCCTTGAGGAGTGCCCGGTCTGCTCATGACCTGGCTCCTTTGTGCTCTGCAAAACTGAAGGGATGATGTAATCATAGATGTAGCCTGGGAAAGGAAACAGACATTTAATAAATAGAAAATAATGTTTCTTTAATTGGAATAAATTAATGGAACATCTTCATGATCTCAATAACCTCTGAAGAGAAGTGCCCTCTTACCCAAACCTCTAATCAATACGAAACCTATACAGGAAGCTATTTGTAAGTAGCAAGCTTTGTGAATGAAATATTAATGAGTTTTCGGTGCACAGCTCTGCTTTAATCAGTGCCTCCACTGGCTCCAACAAGTGCTATCATCAGAAACAGAAATCTGAAAGGTGGTCAAACATAAGTCAAACACAGTGTGCTGACATTGACAAAACTTTGGCTCTGGATCAATCCACCTGTCGCCACCTCGCAGCGGCAGCAGCTACACGTCTGAATCTGTGACAGAGGATGGTGGGGTGGGGGGCAAAACAGAGCGTCTCAGCAGTGAAATCCCCTCAATCACTAAATCATTTTAATCAGATCATTCCCCATCTGTGCCGTTTTTGAGAGTGTTCATGAGTATCATAAGGGGGAGATTGAGTGACAGGTGGGGGACTGCGATTTGGCAAAGAGGGAAGGGAGGGCTGGGCGTGTATGTGTGTGTTTGGTGGTGGTGGTGGTGGTGGGGGGGGGGGGGCTGCTGTCTGATCTTGACAGCAGTCAATGGTATATTGAGCCCCACCCCCCCCCACCCCGCACACACACACACTGGAACACAAAGGGAAGCAGACAGCTGGCATCCTAAATCTGGGGGACAAATGATTCAACTCGAACACAAGATCTGTGATGCTGCTGCTGGTGCTGGTGGTGCTGGTGGTGGTGGTGGGTTGGGGGGGTCCACTCAAAGCACACATTTCTTTGGATGTTTCTCAAAGCCCTAACACACACACACACACACACAAACACACACCATATTGTTTGTATTGCAGGGTTGTTCTCACATCCAGCCTCCGCAGAAATCCCACAGATGAAAATCTACTGTCTGCCAGTGTGCTGCTCATGTTGCACTTTATTGAATTACCTGCAGCACTCTCTATTTTCCAGTCAATACCCATCCTCTAAAAACCCTGTTCCATCACCTCTCGCTGCTCCACATATGGATTGTGTTGCTGCAATCCTACTCCCTGTGGCTATCTAACATCCTGCAGGATCAGATGGAGAGATGAATGGGGGGGGGGATGATAAGGGGAGAGACTCAAGGGCAACTGCACCATCTAAGGACAACACAGTCCCATGTGGCTATCTGCTTTCTCCGGAGTTTCCCCCCCCCTTCTTTCTAGTTGGACCTGACAAAGGCTTGCGTCAGATTCTGTGCCTTATGGCCGTGCACACGTATATCTCATAATTCATGTACACAATAGTGTTAAAGCCAAAGCCTGCTGTGTGATCTGGTTTGCGTATTAAGCAGATTGAGCCAGCGTGACCTGAATACTGTTTAGCATCCGCTGAGTTCGAAAAACAAAAGTCCTGAAGCATACGGAAGGGTGGTGGGGGGGGGGGAGCGATGCCTGTAGGGGCTTCCAGGAGCGACTGGGCAGTAGAGACAACAACGTAAATATTGTTGCATGAATCCTGTTATTTTAGATTCTCTTGCTCTCCTTTTTTGCGCAAAAGACGACATGGATCACCTCCAAAATGAAGAACTCAACAGCTACTGCAGCATACACAAGAATATAAAAAGTTGAAAACACAACTCGGAGAGATGTCAACTCACCATTTTCACTCAAACGCACCGCCAAGTTGGTGGCCGACTCTGTGATGGCATGTGTCACAGTGCAAGAGTTGCTCCAGTGCGGCTGCTGCTGGTGCTGATGGTGGTAGTTGGAGGACGAGAAATCGTGGACCTTCGGCTGCTTCACCAAAAAGGAGCGTGGCATTTTTTATCCCCCCTGATGAAAACTCAGATGCTAGAGCCTCATAGAAAAATGTGAACAGACTGATGATTAGAAAAAAAGGCAAGGGCATAAAAAAATGTGCTGAGCTTCCAGGCGGCCTTCTCGGACAGGTCAAACAACAGAGGGCTGACGGAAAAAAAACGTACAATAAATCTGTCCTGGAAATGGTTGAAAGCCAGAGGGAAAGAGAAAGAAGAAAAACAGACGTGGTGAAAGCAGCAGAGAGAAAGCAGAGGACAGGGAGGATGGAGAGGAAGACAGAAAGTGGTGAAGGAGAAACGGAGGCAGAGAGAGAGGGCGAGAGAGAGAGAGAGAGAGAGAGACTAGCTGAGCTCAGCACTACTGCAGCCTTTTATATGTGGGGCACGAGCCCCAAAGATCAGGTGGTGCTTTGGAAGAGGGAGCTGCTTAGCATTAATCCATCAAACATCCCCGGGGACACACATCAAATTACTACGAGCCGTCTGTGCTTCTCCCCACACACACACACACACACACACACACACACACACACACAACTAACCCACATCCTCCTCCTCTTCCCTTCACCCCTCCGTCTTTCCTCTCCCAGGGAAGGAGAGAACAGACAATAGTGGTGCAGAAGCACGTGGGTGACACTACACGCAACATCTTGTCCTCCATTGTCTCCCAGTGAAAAAGCTAACACAATTTGTGCTGCTGATATTTCATCGTCCACACATCCAGCTCATTGTTGACATGTTAACCTGGCCTTAGTATGTAAATCAGAATACTGCGTTCACTTTGATCACGTTTAAGTCGGAGTTACTATTAACTTACATACAAGTATCTGCATCCAGGTCCCATCATGGACCGTGCATGGAATCTCTTACTGTTAGTAACCAAACTGTGTCTGTAGTAACGAGGATCAACAGCTGAAAGCTCAGCTCTTATTGTTTGCTTATTCTCTGCTGGACACCTATATTGTATTTTTTTGTTCATTTTATCCTGCCTTTTTATTTGTTCACCTAGCCAGCTCCTTTATTTTCTAGAAATTTCTTAGAATTTATCATATTAATGTTTTCAAATCTCTTTTCTCATTTGGTTCAAATTAAATCTGCAGAGCACATTGGTTGGAAATTAGGGCATTTGTTTTGTCACATTACTTTCCATTGATTTTTGTGTTTTGTTTCTTAGTGTCATTTGTTTGATTGTAACTTATCAAATAAATAAAACTCTAACAAGTTGAACCACTCAGTGACCACTTTGTCAGAGAACATTGTCTCTGTTTTCCCTCTAACTAGTACCAAATGACATAATTCTAAGTATTGCATCACTGTAAAAAGGTATTATTTTGGTACCAATACCAAACCTAAGTGTCATCTTAGCACCAAAATGGAAAAAATATATTTTATTTATTTTATGTTATTTATTTTAATTGGATTTTGGGGTCTGTATCATCCATGTCTCATTCATGGTTTGTTTACAGTCCATTCAATGTTATTTGAATTGATATTCTTTAGAATATTCAGTTAGAGTATAGATATATGATGCACGACTCAGGATAGTGTTACATATATCAAAAATATAAGATTTAAGATTGTCATTACATGTTTGCATATGAACAAAAGGAAGGAAGGAAGGCTATAAATGTGAGATAGACTTATAAATAAAACTTTCATTTTCATATTTAGCTGTTTGACATTTTCATGACATCAGCCTGCAGGTGCAACATCCTCTGCATGTCCTTGGCAGCTTTATGTCTCTCTGAAGACTCCTCAGCCCTCCACAGAACCATATAACACTCATCTGGATAAAAAGGCCCCCGCGGTGACTTCCGGTCCGACGGCTGTGACAGGCTGACCCCGGGTGCCTGCAGGGTCACGGGGTCAAATTCTGGTTGGGCAGAGAGACGGCAGCAGCTTAAATGCCTGGACAGCTCCCGTACAGAAGGCTCTGCAAGGTACAGTTCAGTATGACTAGATCATACAAAATATATAGTCCCACAGACAGATGTGTGTGTGGGGGGGGGGATCATTCAGTACCCCATACATGTTTACAGAAGATAAATCATTTGTGGCCTGGTCAGCTGTGAAAGCAGCTCAGAGGTGCTGACCAAAAAGCATCTCAAAACGTCAGAAAATCTTAAAGTCTGAAACAAGCAAGCGTGTTTATTTTTCTCACTGTCAATTCCCATGAAAAGACCAAGCCAACAGTGAATAAATCTACTGACAAGTATTGTGTGTGTATCAATGCCTAATATATCTTCATCCTCTGAGCCTCCAGAAACTGTTAACATCACATGAATGAGCCACACTTAATTTCAACTTTTCACCAATTGAACTTGTGAGTTTCTAAAGGAAGCTGAGAGCTTTTAATGTTGACAAGTCTCTCTGACATTGAGTCTGCTTCAACATTTGCTATGAGCTGTTGGCTTCGGTGCGAAAAAGTACCGTGAAGTTTCTGGCGTAAAGTTAAAGGATCTTTGCCACTTGGATCGAGTCAGATACACCTGTTTGTGTGGAGGTATGTATATATTTGTGCTCATATAGCAGGGATGCAAACACTTGTATGGTGAGAAAAGAGAGAGCTACCTGTCTCAGTCTAAAAAAATCCTGCAACAGTGTAATATCATATAACCATGTGACCAAGGCTTTCCACAAGGATATGGAGTAGCCAGCCAGCGGGGAAAAGCAGCCAGCAAGAGGGTTCCGGGGCATGCCCAAATTTGGTGGCCTCATTCTAATGCCACTCTCCCATGATCTACTCTGATAAATACACTGATCAGCAATAACATCCAGACAGCACGGCACCCTGAGCGACCCCATCTGCAACAACCTGCGATGCTCTGTGTGTCCTGACTCCTTTCTACCAGAACCAGCATCACTGTTTCAGCAGTTTGAGCTGCAGAAGCTCTACTGTTGGATCGGACCACACGGTCCAGGCTTCGTCCTTCACTTTGTGTATATTACTGCAGTTACTTCCATTACATCATATTTTACTTTTAAACAGTTATTTGGAGCGTCTGACATAAGTTTACGATAATGGTCAATGGCAAAGAACACAAAAGCGTTGCAGGACGTTTTAAAGTGTAAAATTGCAGTGTGAGGCAGCGTCCACATTTTCCTCACGACACAGGCCCGTTACTTTACATTACTGCTTGTTTTAGTGTGCTTGCAATGCATTTTAGAGATAGCTCTGCTGTAAAAAGCGCAATGTAAATAAAAATCAGTCATTGGTTCATTCATTAAGACCATAAATGTCTGTGACACAGAAAGACAGTCAGCAGTTTGACCGTCAGCCGACATTTCTCACTGCACGGCCAACTAAATGAATGAGTTTATTTTACAAGTGGCAATCTAGAGTAAGAGAAGACGTAAGCTACATAACCTACAGAGCTAATGATGGCAAACGTCAAAACGAAATTCAGGCAACAGAGAAAAGCAAATGTCCTTCAGCCCAGGGGGTCTCACCACTGGCCGCTCGGAGATCCACAACTAACACGCTGTTGGTGTTTTGTTGACAGTATGAAACATGTAAGATACCTCCTGCCTCATCCTTGAGTCCATTTGTGCACTATGAAGTCTTAGAAATGGTATTTTCTTTAAAACAAATGAAAAAGAATCTGCCAGCAGGGTGACGGTGTTTTGTACATGTGCGTTTCAGTCCCACAACACAAAGGTGGAGTTTGGCGTGACACACAGCAGTGACATCACCCATGAACAAACTGAGCAGAGGGGTTCCCCAGAGGATCGGGGGGGGGGGAGGAAACCATCAAACACATCACAGACTAACGTGGGAAACAAAATAAGGCACATTTTGGCACGTTTCTGATAACGTCTACCTCGAAGTACACCGGCAGAAACGGCAGTATTTCTGCTAGAGAAATCTGGCCATTGCTGTCCTTGTTTATGTGATGCTGCCTGCGGAGTCTGATTAAATGCATGTTAAGTAGCATTGCAGAAAATGCACCCAGAGATTGTCTATCTGAGCCTGTTGAGCTGTGATAAGTGAGATAATTTGTGTTAATCACATCCAGTGATTAGAGGGCCATCTGAAAAACAAACGCAGGTCCTTTTCACTGAGGCATCTTTTCAGCACCTCCACAAAAATCTCCCACTCTGCCATCTGACAGCGAGGCAGCTGCACGCCAGTGAATGAGAGTGATTGTCTCTTTTCTTTTAATCAGCACTTAGCGAGTGAGAAAAAGGAGAATATCCCCTCGTCGCTCTGCATGTTTTTTCAAGGGCGGACTCATTGTGGTTAGCTGCAGCGAGCGACTTGTGATTCATGTTCCAACACATTTCATACATTTTGGGTTTTTCTTTTTTTTTTTTAACCAGCCCAGCTTTTTGCAGATGGTGTCAGGAACGCTCCGCTGAGATCCGTCCCTCACACGTCTCCGCAGAAGCAAATGACAAAACACCTCAAGTCCATGTGGAAGTGACTGGTTTAAAGTCTCACACAGTCGGCCACGTCTGCACTGTGTCACCTCGAGTGGGGAGGTGGGATGAGAGGTCAGCGGAGGCGTTGAGGAGCCGTCAGGTGAGGTGACTGACAGGGCACAGAGTGGGGATGCCGGGGAGGCCGACAGGGGGGAGGCCAGAAAAGGGGGGAGGAGGCGCTGTACAACTGCGTTTTAATCTAGTCAGACCTCAATCTTGATAAAAGGAACCTGTCCATCTTTCTCCTTTCCATTCTGGGGGTCATCAATCACATGTGTCACTGGCCTCTGCTCCAGTGGATGTCAGAGTCTCGGGGGAGCAGCCGGGCGAGAGCTACAGATGCTGTCCAAAATGGAAAAAACCAGAGTGGTGAAAGGGAAATGCTACAGGGGATGATGACATGCCTGATGGCAGATGAACATGTGAGATAGATAGTGAAACAACAGGTGCATTAAATTGACTGCAAATATTCTAAATGATAAGAGCTTACTAATGAAAAACATTATGATGAAAACTACGACGACATATAAGGACAGTTGCAGGTAAAAAAAGAAAATAAAGAGAATTCATTATGGAGCCGGGGGATGGAAATAAGATTCCAAAAACAAAACTAAGAATTTCCAGGATTAAAGTGGTAAATTTACAAAATACAAAAAACGTGGCTGTTCTTCTAGTTTTACGGCAGTTGGCATCCAGCGTATTGGTGCATTATCGCCACCTTCTGCGCCGGAAAGCGGAACAGACAATAGAATCAGAATCAGAAACAGGTTTATTGCCAAGTAGGTTTTCACATACAAGGAATCTGCTTTGGTGTGTTGGTGCAACAAGAAAAAACAACGCGCACCAACACATCGAGGCGGCCATCTGCGGCACCATCTTGGTCAACTTAATATCTACATCCCTCCTTCTTCTTCTTCTTCTTCTTCTTCTTCTTTCAAAAACGTGGATATTCTCTGAAATTAAAGTGGTCCATTTACAAGAGGAAAAAAAAAATCACACATTTACAAGAAAAAGCTAAGAAATTGTCTGAGATTAAAGTCAAACATTTACGAGAAAAACCTGGAATGATTTGTGTGTTCAGGGGGTTTCTGATGTTGAGTCATGGGAATTAACTTGGGAAGGGGTTGCATGGATGTAGTTATTAAGTCTATAGTATGTTCCGCTCTCCAGAGCAGAAGGTGGCGGTAATGCACCAATAAGCTGGATGCCAACCGCCGTAAAACTAGATGAAGAAGAAGAAAAACGGAAACATTAATTTTGAAGGGCTATAGTAAACAGTTCATGCGTAGAGGCTGTGTAGCTGTTTAAAATTAATCTTTAAAGTTACAGTTCAATATTTTGTTGCAGTCAAGGCATAGTTAGCCTAGCTTAGCATAAAGAGTGGAACCAGGAGGAATCAGTTATCCTTAAAAAAACAAAAACATTTAGTAAAAAATATTTAGATGGAAACAGAAGTGTAAAAACAACATTTTCTGTTTGCTGTTTGATGTCAGCCTGTGATGCTAAAGGAGAAAAAACTTTTTTCACTTACCTCCTGTTGGTAAGCGACAGATAATCCATCTGCATGGCTACATACCACAGGAGGTGGGCAAAATGTTTGCTGGTAATTTGGGTGAACAAATCGATTTGGTGTCATGTTTTCTTTTTTCACCCTGTGTCCATTTACAGGCGCTCAATCTGTACAAGGACATTGTCTTGGCATGTTGAGAGCGTTTCTGCGGAAAGCGTCTCATCTGCAGCCTATAAAAAATGATCATGCGGCACACCTTGAAATAAGCCAGTTTATCGCCTCACAGTCCCTGTCCTGGTGTCCTTGGCATCTATTGACGGAGACCAGAGCTCGCCTGAATTCATTTTCCCCGGACACTTGCCTTGGACTTCACCCTGCCAATAATACTGCATATTTCTGGCCCGGCGGCCTACATCACTCCTCCGTTTCTGTTCAATACACAATCAGCTGATGGTGTCGGTGGGGGTGACATTGTCTCTACAAGTGTCATTCGCCGGCCTTGAGAGCACTTACACTAAATGGCTCTTCGCCAAATAGCCCTTCAGTGCTGGCCAGTTCAATAGCTCTGTCAAAAGGAAAATTACCTGCCGCGGGACCCCAAATGGGAGCTTTTGCCTGATAAAGGACACCAGGAATCATTTAGGCTAATGTCGCCGCATTAAATGAGCTTGATTCACTAGCAGTGAGGAATCAAGGCTGAATTGCCACATCTGCATGAACAAGGGATGGAGTAAGCGTTCTCGGTTTGTCCTAATTGAGAGGCACGTAGCAAGAAAGTGTGTGTGTGTGTTAAGGTTGGAGGTTCCAGCTGTAAGGCTACGGTAACAGACTGACTGCCGGGGGGGGGGGGGGGTGGGCTCACAAGAAAGTTAGCTGGGAAGGGAGTGTTAGGGGAGGTGGGGGCCTCTCACCCTCACGCACCCTTTGTCTCCTGGCCATCTGCTGGGGTTTCATAATGGTTGTGAGGGTGAGTGTGCATGTGAGGAGGGGAGGTGGAGGGTTGTAGGGCTGGATAAAGGGGGGGGGGGGTATACATTCCGTCACCTTCTAACCATCCACACTGCAGAGCCACACAGGGCCAGGCCACGCTGGGCCGGGCCACAGGAGGCTGCAGACGCTCTGTCACACTGTGGGGAGAAATTTACAGCCCCAGTGACCCCACTCAGATGACTCTCTATTTCCCAAACGCTCACTCTGGTTTATTGCTCATTTTGTTAAGGAGTAGAAGGCTATGGAAGGTTATTAATGACAACACTGCTAAGCAAATGTAAAAATCAACCTGCCAGATTTCGCAGTGCATAGAGGCAGGGATAGATTTTTAAGTACGAATCAAGAGCACAACATCCTCACGTGTTCACACGGTGTGAAATGTGTTTTCACTATTTTCTCCAGCAGGTTCTGAGCACATGACAAGGCACATGCTAATGGTTTATAGCAAGCTAAACATTTGATTTATATACTACTAAATGGTCTCGTCAAATGTCTTTTGGAGGAAATGTAATTACTGGCTGGACTGGGATTACTAATAATATTTTTCAAGCCAAGGAACTGTTACGTTGCAGGGAGGAGGTCAGGGTGGATGGTGGGTATTCAACATGCAGGGCTTTGGTACTGACTGCAGAGCTGAACTTTCATCCACCATTCCATGTCTGTTAGGTTTGGATCACTAAAACACTTTGGTTCAAGTATTTTTAAACATGGGCCCTATTTTCTTTTACATATTTTGGGATCTAAGTGACTAATCGGTACCAAAGGTTTTTGAATTGGTCGAGTATATCGCCTCAGCCAGCATCCTTTAGAACGGGCTGCAATGGCTTCCATGTAATCCTTGGGAACAAGCGAGCCAGTCAAAGTGCATATATTTCAGACTGTTGTTCTAAGTGTCATGTATACATGTACTGTGTATATCTGGCTGCTTCTGCATGTTGTCACCCTCTGTGGCAGTGAGACATAATTGATAAATGACAAGTAAAGCATTATATACCAAGAATATATATACATTCTTAAACAACCCACACATTCGAGTTCAAGTATTACTTATTCTACTGATCTGAAAGCAGTGGCAGGCTGATATAGAATGTCAGACAGAAGAAAATATCTGTGTGTTAGTTGTAGAAAACATATGCTATTATGAGCTGTAATACTGTTAGAGAGACACCATTTAAACTGTTGTTGAGGGGCAGGTTGAGTCTGGGCTCTCCTGCGTGTATTAAATGCAATTCTGAAATTGCTACGCAAATGCACATATGTTTTGTAAACGCGCAAATATCCAACGGTTTCGGCAAAAAGTGAAAGCTATCAGCTCTTCAGTGTATTTTGTCAGCTAGAGTGAACGGTGCAGGGGACACCCACACCTCGCCAATGATTGGATCCCTCTTATATATATAGCGAGAAAGTCTATTCTCAAATTCTGGATTTCTGCGCACACCCATGCACTGGACGATGGTTTAAAGGAGGTACTGAGAATTATCCCTCTGGAAATGCTGACCGACAGCTTTCATGAGAATGTCGAGCGATTTATTAAGATATGGCAACCAGTCTTGGACACGGTGAACCCCTCTGGACTGGACTTGGTTCTGCCTAATTAACAACACTGGAACGGACTACAGCATATCCTAGCAATTTGAATGCAGTTGTGTGATATGTGCATCCACTCTTTATTTATTTTTTCCCGTGAAGTTGCGACTCCTGCTGTTTTTGAGTTTTCTTAAGGCAGTTCAAAAATATGAAAAACTTCACCCCAGTTTCTGATTACAGTGACATCATGATATTGATCCCAATGATTGTGACATTATTGTAATATATGCCAAATAATTCAGTTTTAACAAGACACTTTTATGCTTTATTCTTGTTGTAAGAAATATTTCTCGTTGTAGCAACATATCATTATGTTAACAAACACAATACCAGTGAATCATGTAATAAAAAAACCTTTTCTCACTACAACAATATACAACATAATTTTTAGTGGCAACATGCAACCTCGCCCTCACCTTTGAGCTTTGTTCTGTCTCTTCTTCCCTGCCTTAGATAGATGCTCCTTCTCTTTAACATATCTTGCAGAAGGTTGTGTGAAAAAGTAAAAATGCAGTATGTGCCAGCCAGCGGTGTGTTGTTTCTACCTTTGGTATATGTCAATTTCAGTGTGGTGAAAAAGACGCCAACTGCTGATTACACTCGCACTTCTGTCCTGGTCTCTAAACCGGCCTCTGAGTTTGCTGTCACGTGTATTTGATAAAAGTTCAAATGTGTGCTGCACTCGCTCGGCAGATAATGATCTTTCAGCGGCAGAGAGGAAATAGTTAAGTCTTGATATAGAGTTGGTCTAGCTTTGCTGTATATTAACAAGTGCTATGAGATACCTCTTATGATATAGCGCTATATAAATAAAATTGAATTGAATTGATGGAACCGAAAGCATCATCATCAGCTGACCAGGTCAGACTGGGTTGGCGGCCTGTCCCTCAACTGATGAACAGTTGTACCTTTGTTACTGGAGGATTGTGAGGAAACAGCATTACACCAGCGTTAAAGACGCATGACATTTAGACGCAAAAGCAGCGCAGGAAAAAAATTATATAATAAGAAATAATTTGTTGCACTCTGCTCTATTCCGTGGAGTAAGGGCATGCCCCCCCCACGGAGAGCTTTTATTTTGCACGTTCAAGGTGTGTAAAAATCAAAGTGTGTAAAAAGTCCTAATCAAATGTAAGCTACTGTACACCGCCAGGTCCAAACAGCCATTGCTACTTATTTAAATATGATATAAAAAAAAAGTCATATTATGCATCTAGTACACTCAACAACAAATGAGGATAGTGTCTGGATCTCTGTGTAAGAATTCTTTATTTTATTTGAAAGCAACACTTTTCTTTTCAGCCCATTAACGTGAGTATTAAAACCATTTGCTCCCCACAAAAGATGCAAATCAACACTGAGGGAAAATCTGTCTCATTTAGTTAATTGGCTCGCTCAGCATGGGTCTGTGTGTGTGTGTGTCTGTGTGTGCGTGTGTGTGTGTCTGTGTGTGTGTCTGTGTGTGTGACAGGAGAAAGTGGTATTGACCCCGCGAGCAGATGGGTGCCTCCACACTGCTCAGTCCTGAACATACACCAGGTCGTGCAGGAGAATGGATGTGGGAGTTTGTGTGTCAGCAAGCATCTGACACCTCCCACAACTGGTCTTTGCGGGGGGGGGGGGGGGGGGGGGGGGGG
>JAVQJF010102151.1:0-13806 GCA_036023855.1 Gadopsis marmoratus
ATCCAGACTCTACAGATCCAGACTCTACAGATCCAGGCTCTACAGCTGCAGACTCTACAGATCCAGACTCTACAGATCCAGACTCTACTGCTCCAGGCTCTACAGATCCAGACTCTACTGCTCCAGGTTCTACAGATCCAGACTCTACAGATCCAGACTCTACAGATCCAGGCTCTACAGATCCAGGCTCTACTGCTCCAGACTCTACAGATCCAGGCTCTACTGCTCCAGGTTCTACAGATCCAGACTCTACAGATCCAGACTCTACAGCTCCAGGCTCTACAGATCCAGACTCTACAGATCCAGACTCTACAGATCCAGACTCTACTGCTCCAGGCTCTACAGATCCAGACTCTACAGATCCAGGCTCTACAGCTGCAGACTCTACAGATCCAGACTCTACAGATCCAGGCTCTACAGATCCAGACTCTACTGCTCCAGACTCTACTGCTCCAGACTCTACAGATCCAGACTCTACTGTTCCAGGCTCTACAGATCCAGACTCTACAGATCCAGACTCTACAGATCCAGGCTCTACAGCTGCAGACTCTACAGATCCAGACTCTACAGATCCAGACTCTACTGCTCCAGGCTCTACAGATCCAGACTCTACAGATCCAGACTCTACTGCTCCAGGCTCTACTGCTCCAGACTCTACAGATCCAGACTCTACAGATCCAGACTCTACTGCTCCAGACTCTACAGATCCAGACTCTACTGCTCCAGACTCTACAGATCCAGACTCTACTGCTCCAGACTCTACTGCTCCAGACTCTACAGATCCAGGCTCTACAGATCCAGACTCTACTGCTCCAGGCTCTAGAGATCCAGACTCTACAGATACAGCTGATTTAGTTGTATATACATAAATATAAACATGTAACTAATCACTTCTATCTCTTCTTTTCTAGTCAGTACAGGTATTTGACATACAGACGTGCTGGGGGTTTCTTGGCCGAAGGGTCAGGGTGGGTTTCCCCTCATGTGTATCCAGACGGTACCTACACTGGTTTCCGACCTGTGCTGGATTGAAGCAGGACACATATCCTGTAATGGCGTCTTCCTTGGATGTCACAGGGAACTCAGAGCAAAGCTCCTCTGGAACAGGGATCTTCTTCAGCTCTCCAGTAAACGGTGCTGGGTCAGGGACAACACTCCCAAATATGAGGGCGATGAGTTCACTTTGTTTTAATAAAAAGTTTGACCAAAACAATATTCCTTATACAACTGTTCTCATGTGATAATGCGTTTTTGTAATGCACTTTTTTTAACTTTCAAGAAAATAAAATGGACTGTAATGTTGCACTGTGTGTAATAAATCTTCCTTCGCTTTAGGCTGGATCCCTCCTTCTGTGCTTCAGGGAAGGCCACTTTAAAGACCGGATCTCCAGAGGAGCATGTTCACTGTGGGTGTTTGGCATTCTCATGGAAGTGGACCGCTGACAGAGTCTGCAACAACAATGCATACTTAGAAACTATGTAACAGGTGTTGCATAGTATTAATAAAATATTTTAGTATACATTAGCATTTTAATACTTAATTCAAAGAAATACGTCTGCACACTGTGCTAAGCTCTCAATAACCAATCATTTTTATCTACTGGCCTGTAAAGCTGAGAGGCCATCTTGTTGTGGGGGGGTTGTAGTAAACGACTTGGTATTTTCACAGCTGGAGTTGATAGAAAACGCAAAGCACAATCGAAACGCATTTTCACCGTATAGGACCCTGTCAATTTTGAGAAATACGCTTATTTGCTTTCTTGCAGAGAGTTAAATGAGAGCATTGATATCCAAGTCTGTACAGTAACTTGGAAGCTACAACCTGCAGCCAGTTAGCTTAGCTTAGCACAAAGACTGGAATCAGGAGGAAACAGCTAGCCTGCCTCTGTGGTGACTCCAGGAAGTGACTGCGAGATAGTCACATAGTAACAAACCAAAACCACACATTTTTGTACAGATTAAACAAATGAGATTGAATTGATAATTATTATTATTGTTAACTGACAGTCTAAGCTAAGTTAAACTGGCTGCAGCTTCAGTATCAATCATCTAACTCTTGGCAGGAAAGCAAATACATGTATTTCCCAACATGTCAAACTATTCTTTAATATCACTAATTATTATTTCACATCAGTCTTTAATTTATTATGAAAGGTAAAGTGAGTCTAAATATTTCAGTGGAACTGTCTATAATGTAAGAATAAAGTCCATACTTCTTTGAGTCACATCTGTTGTGTAATTTGTGCCATATTTTCTTGATAAATCCTTTGTAAAGACTCTGTTACACTCAGCACTATAATGGGTCTGTGACTGTAAAGCTTTTTGATGAGTCATCATTTCTGCACAAAAGTGTTGTGGCTGATAAGCATGAGAGAACATATGAAAGCACACAGACTCTGTGCGCCTCAGGTTCAGGTTTCTGTTGCACTGTTGTGGTTAGTGGTGTGTTTGCCTCTCAGCTGCCGATGTTCTCTGTACACTGGTTCCACAGGGACTGCTTAAGCAATCAAAACCACGTGTTTTTACAGATGAGAAGCCTTTCAGTCGCTATTTGCAGTTGTAACCTTTGTATTTTTCTTATTTGCTGCAGACACTTTGTCCTCAACACCCTTAATCTGGTAATAAGAGCATCCTCAGCTTTAGGCTTCTGCAAAGGTCAGCTGGGATCATGCCGGAGGATTTGTAGCCACCTCTCTTTGGCATTCAGGCAAAGAGCTCGTGATTGTTCAAGCTTCCTGCACTTCATCACAGTGAGATAGCCAAATCCAATCCCTGTATATAACAAATTTATATATCATTACTTTACTATTTTGAGCACGATGTTAACATGTAGCAATACAACACTTCTCACACAGCAGCCTGTAACAACTAATAACATCTTTTTTGAGCGTCTGTAGTCAAAGTCATTACTTTAAATGAAGAATGACAGTTATTTTTTGGAACTGAACTTATTTTGCTGTGAAATCAGTCTGAGGGTATGTTTCTTTGGACACAAGCATGTGAACTACTCTCAACATCTGCCTTTCATTTACAACTCTCACAAGGGGCTTTTTGAAATTTCGCAACATCAGTTAAATATGACTAATTAAACGGTGTTTAACAGTACGTCTGCATATAGTCACAAAGTAACAGTGTACTTTTCCTTGGAAATGAAGAGATTGGAGGAAGGAGTGAGACATCAGTACAGGGTGGTGGTGTTGCCAAGAGATGGAATGATAACAAAGCGGAAACAATCAGGCCCCATTACAGACCCCACGTCAGAGTCAGGGCGAGTCATGACACACAGTGATACACGTCGACGTCCTGCAGCCAGCGTCATGATGTCACTGGAGCGTTACAAGGTTTAGAAGAACTTCGAACCGTCTGTACATTGGGAGGGTTGTTTACTCTGTTGTAAGGTGCCTCCTAAGTTAATCACGTAGGCTAAATCCTTCACAAATCCCACAATAACAAGAAGAAGCGAGATACAGATGGAGCCATGTCACAACAGGAGAGGGGAAGAGCACTGAGCTCCACCAGTCCTTATCATCAGAGCAAATACTAAAGACTTCCCATTTCATCATATTTCTTGAAAGTTCGCCGTTCAGTGACAAAGGCCAGATTCATATTTCTTCCAACATTCTGTAAATATTCAATTAGTGAGCTTTAAATAGCTGACATGTTGCCACAGTAACTGGCTGAGGTTCTTGCCCTCTGGTCTGTAGCCATTTTTAGGCAACATGTTTGCTTTCTGAAACATCTCAGTTCACGTGTTATTAGTGGGCTGTTGCCAAAGACTTTGTTGGGGAACGTTTGAACAGCCAACATGACTGTAATGAGCTGCTGGAGCTGCAACCTACGTTACGAGACACACTGTTTGTGTAGCTGAGGAGTCAGTGTGTGTACACGCATGTTAGAATGTTACTGCATGTGGTACAGAAAAATAAAATAACCAGGATCAGGCCACTAGAAGGTAGCAAATTGCATAATCATTATTTTGTTACAATGTAGAAACGGTATTATTGTTGCATATGTTATATTTACACCAGACGTAGAGACAGAGCTGATTTAAGCCCCGCCCATACCGGAGGGGAAACCAATCCATTGCTCTCCATTGAATTTGTATTGAGTGAAGGTGTTTAGGGGTAGGGCCGTGTGCGCTGATACTTGCTCTATGATTGTGTTTAACATTCATAGAAAATGCAGTGAGAACAGAAGGAGTACAGATCTTTGTTTGGTTTTTCTTCCCATTTTCTCTTCACAGACAGGTTTTCCATCACAGCTGTCTGTGTCTGCTAGCTGTCAGTGTGAGCAGCAGACCATCCATTTTGTTCATTAGTGGGTCTTCCACTCAGCTTCCCATGTTCTTTGTTTGTGTGTCGTGTATGAACTATGACCTGCGAGCTGATACTGTCGGACTGAATGATCTGAATGTTAGCAATGCATCGTATCATTGGTCTAGCAGCTTCTTCCTAAAATAATGGAAAGCAAAGTTGACAGACCAAGGTGCTTTGATTGACAAATGTAATGTGGAAAATAGATCATGTGAAACCACATCAGTGTGGTGTTTTAGCTCCAAATATTTACGTTCACCTTGATATGAGATAATCCGAATAACATGGTGTGTAAACCTTCTGAAACAGCAAGGATCAGCGATGAACTCATCGGAGACTTTTGTTAAGTAGTTGTTCTTTATTGCTTTAGAAATTGTTACTATTTCTCCTCCCAACAGAATTAATGTTGTGCTGCAAAAGCATTGTCACGGATACAAAACCTGCCCTACGTTAAGTAACTTACAAATGTACATATATCGTTTTTTTTACTCTTTTGTAAAAATTAATAAATTAGAACAATAAATAGTCTTTTATTTGACACAAGCAGCAGAGGTATCAAAAGGCTTTTAACAACAGAAACTGTATATCTGTACTGTATTTCCTTTGGGTCGAGGTGCCCCCTTTTCCACTCATGATTTTAGCCTAAAAAGCCATTTTTACCATAAGAAGTGAAGAGCTGAAGACATGTCCGGGGCACATGGTGCTAGGTCAGTGAGTAGAGTCAAGATTGTTTGCTGCCCAGGAATGTGGACAACCCCTGCCCCCCTGTCCTGTCCAACTCCCCCATCCCACCACCTCAAACGTTGCCCAGAATGACGTCCAGTTCTCCAAGCCTGAGTGGTGGCATACATGTTTCTCAACCCCCCACACCTTCCTATCGCTGCAGCTCGGGGGAGTGGAAAAGAGGCATGTGAAGTGGGAAACGGGGTTGGGAAAGATAACCCTGCTACTAGGACCCCTGCACAGCGCCTACGTATCAGGAGGCTGCAGGAGGCAGGAGGTGGGCCTGGAGAGTTCATGTCTTGTCAGGTTGCCTCAGGGAGGCCAGGACACATGAAGTGCTGATTAGTGTTTGCATCGAGTGGGGAGGCCAGAGATAAGTAGAGAGGAAGACAGATGTCGCGGGGAAGGAGCGGGAGGGGGACAACTGGCCCACAAGTTCCCACCAGGCCTGCGTGGTTCTGCGCTTTGGGAAATCTGGTGCCTTTATATTTCTGTGGGTATGAAGACCATGCCACCTTGGCATCACTATTGGCAACAAGTCTCTCCACCATCTGAATGATGGCAACTGATATTCATGGATTTGGCCATGTAAGATGAAGTACTTGTTTCTGTTTTGCCATTTAAAACATACATTTGTCCGCATTCATTCATTCGGAGCGCACATAGTTTCATTAATAGTGTGTGAATAGTGCACTTCCAATCTCACTGAGTAACCTTTACAGAGATTCCAACAATTGTCCCTTGTTGAAGAGCTTTGTCTTATCTCCTTTTTCAGCTTATTGTTAGTTCTGTGTCTTTCTTCTTACTGTAAGACTATACGAAGAGTTAAACTCTCAAAGCATGGACTATCTGCAGCCACACTCAGCCACCACCATGCCTTCAAACTTGTACTTGTAGGTGACAACACCTGTGTCGTCCA
This sequence comes from Gadopsis marmoratus, assembly GCA_036023855.1. NCBI lineage: Eukaryota > Metazoa > Chordata > Actinopteri > Centrarchiformes > Percichthyidae > Gadopsis > Gadopsis marmoratus. The sequence continues at coordinate 5,956 of JAVQJF010102151.1, forward strand.
GGTACAGCAGGGAGATGGGGTCCAGCTTGGTGGGCACACAACACGCTCGCGCTGCCTTCTGAGGACTGTTGATGTTGACCAACGTCTGGACAATGGCGTGCTTGGTGGGTGTGACGTGCTTCGTCAGTGGGAAGGAACATAAGCCAGTGCACTCAAAGGCATCGTAACCAGTGGGCGCCAGGATCCAACTGTCCCAGCCAATATCTTTGAACTCTACGTACAGAGATTGTTTCTTGCAGTGATTTCCCTTGGCATTGCGACGAATGCGGGCTGCTGTGTCGTAGATCAGATTGGAGCGCATTTGGATGAGGTCCTCTTCATCCGGCTCAGCTTCTTCATCTTCCTCATCCCTGTCCCTCCCCAGCCCCCCCCACAGCCCATTCAGGCCCGTCCCCAAGTCGTTCTGGAGAACCACGTTAGAGGTTTCGTGGCCAATCATCTCGTTCAGCTCACGCTTGTCATCACGGTGATCAATACTTTGGTCATCAGAGAAGACAATCAGCAGAGGTTTGTGTTTTTCCTCAGGGCTGGTGTCAATCTTCATGTCCCCTTCAGGTGGCTGCCTGTCTTTGTTGTCCTCTGTCATACTTTGAACATTATCTTCATGAGCCATGCTGGCAATGTGCACTTCCAGCCGGTGCGTTGTGCCATGGTCAGATTTACGCCAGCGGTCAACAGCAACAGTGAGGTCAAAGGCTTCCCAGCCGTTATCAGTGCCGTAGACCTGACGTGAAGCCAACTCCACCAGCTCCCTCCTCCCTCCTCCCCCTCTGAATCCGTCACCTCTCACGGTGTTCTCCTCAGTCATGTTGTCATCTCCATCATGCGATTCCAGTTCGTAGACAGTGACCTTGCGGTCAACACCGGCATAGAGGTGGCGGTCAGTCTGGACAAGGGTGTAGAGGCGGAGCTCGGCTGCCGTGATGCGTTCATGATGGGGAACTGACACGTTGAAGAGGAGTGAGTGGCGCCTCACTCCTCCAACTCCCACAACACTGGGAGATGAATCTGGTGAAGAGAAAGAAATGTTCAACTTTAAACTTCTGTACATTATGTGTAGTCTTTTAAATGAGGTTTTTAGTGCTTTTCCCCCTATTAAGTGTCTGTAATGTTACTGCAGCTGTTCCACTGCAGAATAATAATAGCATTGTGATATGAACAGTAACAGGGTGATGACTCGGGCTTTGATTTCGTCAACAACATTTTTGTTGTTTGAAGCTACATTCTACTTAAAGACTGAACATACAAATTGACCCTTGTTCTCACTCTCACTACCTGAGTGTGATGAGGAAAATACAAATAATATTGAAATGAAAGGTTTTCAGTAACATTGCACCAAATAAAAATAAAAAGTAGCCGTCTTATTATTTTGAATCAATCTATATGATTAACACATGCATCCTGATATAGAGCAGAGGACTTTTACCTTCATTTATGAAGCTGCGGATGATGTTGGCGGTGGGCACGGCGGTGTGGTCATTAGCGAAACGGTTGTAGAGCTCCATCATGTACTCAGGCGGCTCGTCCCGTGTGCTTCCAGGAGGGAGGGGAGGAGGACTCAAGCCAGACAGGTTGAAAGTCCGCAGAAACTGTTCCTTCAGGCTCTTCAGCAGGTTTTGCATGTTCATACTGTTGTCCTGCTCCAGCAGTGACGGATCCACCACCCCTCCATGTCTGTCTCCCAGCCCTGGAGCAGAGAGATGCCTCTGATGGGTGTTGGAGATTGGGCTGCTATGTCCACAGGGAGGCCTCTGGAGCAGCAGGATGGAAAACACCAAGAGCAAAGTCTTGGAGCTGCAGATGGTTCCCAGTTCAGAGACCTCAGTGCTCGCCATGGGAGAAACAATCTGCAGCTTTCTATTGTATGCCCCCTTCAATACTCTATGGATGAGGCAAAATGATTGTGATCTCCTTAATCCAAAAGGGAATTTAAATTGTGGTCAGTTCATCTGGAAGTTCTGGTTCCACACTGAGCAGTGTGAGCGTCTCTGAAGGAGTGTGTGTTCCTGCTGCTCTCTTCCAGCGCTCACAGCATTTATTCTCATGCACACCTTTTGATGTCCTTTGCAACAGGGCAGCAGTTCCGCTGACAGGGTGGCCGACGCTGGGCTTTGTCCATCCGAGTCATCTCTGTTGTGTCCTCTCCTCTGTCAGTCTCCCTCTGTGCTCTGCTCTCTTCTTCCCAGCTCTTTTTTCTGTCCCTTATCTATGAGACGGTGAGCTCTGCGTTGCTTAGTGCTCGTGGTCTCTCTGCTGGTGTGTGCGTGCCTTCAGCTGTGTGTGATGTACAAGAGCATGTGTTATCTCACAACTTCCTTAATGAGGATTTTGTAAACACTGTCCTGCAGCCTCTTCCTTGTGGAAGTGCTATTTTGTTTGGGTGGGTGCTCCGGGGTTGATATTCTTCATTTGTTTATTTGCTTGGTAAATGGTGGAGCTCTGTGAGCTGCTGTCCACGCTCCATCGACCATTTCTTTTTGACAAAATACACCGAGGGTCCGTTGATATCGTTGAATGTAACAGGATATATCTATCAGGCGACTCTTGTCCAAATGAAATTGAAATGCAATGAGGTGTGAGGCTTTAATGATCGAGGATGAAAGATACTGAGCTGATGGCAAATCTGGAGAACATTTCAAGTAGACAGCAGAGTAGTTTGCAATAATCATTTATGTTCACTCAACAACGTAACCCCCCCCCCATTGTCCTTGTTGTCTGGGCACAAGAGGCTCCTGTAAAATGAAAGGACAATGATGTGCAAGCATGGGTGCTGCACGTTCTGTTTCATGGGGAGTACACAGAAAGACCTTCATTTTACAGGTTCACAAATTTCATGGTAAGTAGGTATAAATTGGCAAGTAACGTATTGGAAATTTTGGGAACTGGAAGTAAAGCCTTTGTAATCATGCCTGCCAATTCACTTTGTATTATTTTCCTGTAAATGCATTATAGAAGTTACCACCTATTTATAACCTGCTTACTGGGAAACAGCGTAATATAATAATGTTGGGGTACCTTCAATACATTTTGGGCTAATCCCAAAGACACCAACTTACCACGAACTGTGCAGCGCTGCCTCTCAGTTAGAGAGACAATAACAAGAAAAGTGTGACGGGTGACTCATGGAGAAAGACTTCCAGCCTGCAACAAGTCCTCACTGAGTGTGTGGATATACTCTACATGGTGTAGCAGGCTGGAGCTGCTCAGATGTTTTCTGACGAGATTAATAATGACTCACTCACTCAATAATGTCCATCACCTGAACCCTCATCGCACTACACAACGGTCCTTCATTCCTGAGCTTCTTTGTGTGACCTGCAGATACACTCCTGATGGCGGTGCGTCACAGAGATGGGAAGGAATGAGCTTTTCCTTCCTCTGCCACTCGTCTGCCAGGCTGACAGTTGACAGACATGCTGTTATCTGTCACTCTGTTAAACTGCTGCCACAACAGACGACCACATCTTCCTGATGGCCGTAAGAAGACTTGATAAGATCCTTTTGCACGCAGACACAGTCGGTTCCATCCATATGGACCTCATTGTGTAAGTAATGTGGCTTTATGAAGGCCAGTTCTGCCAGAGACAATATATTGTGCTGAGATCCATTATCCAAAATTTTCACCTGCCTTTCCTGTTACAGTTTTGTGATTTTTATGATGGGAAACTCCCAGAAAATACCACCATCACCACTTAATAGCTCAAACTCAAATCAGGTTAAGATGTTTTTTTTGGAAACCAATCGCTCTTACAAAACTGGATCTATTCAAAGCAGTACCAAATGATTGCATCTGAACCACACTGGCATATTACCACAGTGGAAAGTCATTATGACACGTGTTGGCCTGTTACACATCCCACAGACACGCAGCGATGTACGAAGCATTCATTTGTCCAGTGGGCACGAGCTCCTGAGAGAAAACTCCTGCTTTAGCTGAATGCTCCTCACGTTCACCAGCTGTTTGTTTGCTGAGAAGAGCTGCCTGCTGCGTCTGGAAACGACGAGTGAACCAACATGAGCAGAAAGACTCTAAAGCTCCGCGGCTCCGAGCCGAGCTGCAGTGTCACATCGACCAACCCCTCACGTTACACGCTCTCATTTCAGCCTTTGGTGAAGTGAACATATTGATTAGTGCAGCTTTAATGAAACACAGTGCCTTGCCAGAGGTGCCCAATAGGGATCTGATTCTTCACCAAGCCAACGTCGTGGGCCAGAATAAAATATCTCCACAACTATTAGTTAGCCACAAATGTTTGACCTTCACACTCAATTTCAACAATTCCACCGTGTCAAGACCAAATACCTGCAAAACGGTTCCCACCAGATCTAGCAACTTAACAAATGTTGGCATGCTAACGAGCTAAACTAAGACGGTTAACATTGTACTGAAACACCAGCATGTTAGCGTGGTCAGCGTGTGAGCATGTTAGCACGGCTACAGAGCTGCTGCAGAGAGACGGTTTATCAGATTAACCCTGCCAGCAGTTTCTGTACGTTCTGCCTTTTTCTTCCTGTATCTCAGTTCATTTGGAAGGACGTCATCAACACTTTCCAGTAAAGAAAGTGTACTGATGTTTATAGAGTAAATGTGTGGTGATGCATCAACAGAAACACTTACATGTGTGCTGCTTTATTCATTTACCATTTAAATGAAACATCCAATAATAGATTATTTACTCCAAAACACGACACATGACACAATATTACTCAGTCCAGTTGTCCTTAAGCTGATGTTGTCTGGCCTTGCGTTTCCGTGGAAACTCATTTCTTGCAAATAGCCACACAAATTTTATTTATCTTCCAAGTGTGGTGCATCTTTCCTGCATGTCCTGTATAACAGCCACACCAGATCCAGTTACAGTGACATGTCTCCTGCAGCAGGGGGAGCAAACTTGTGTTTAAAGGTTATATTAAAGCCTATTTAGATCTCCGTGACACACTTTCCTCACAGGCACAAACAGATGAGCCAATCATTTATCCTGCAAGGCTCAAATGAAAACAATCCAGTGTCTCACTGGAGGATGAGAGTATTTCCCACAACCAGTTCATGTGAAATTAGCTCTGTTGAGGTTAACGGAGTCATAAATCCATATTCTAGTGAGTCTGAAAATGACTGTTAGGTGGGAGCTTGTGGCTTTGTGGTGAGGAACTGCTGCATGTCTCTTTGCAGCTCCACGTTGTGTCTATGGGCCTCGTCTCGACTGCGCTCGGCATTTTTCAGGCAGATCTCCAGAGCGGCCACATGGCGGCGGTCTGCCTCCAGAGCAGCCTGGAGCTCTGCCACTGTGGCTTTCAGCTCTTTGTTCTCCTGCTGCAGACTGCAAGAGACAGCGAAAGACACAGAGGGCTCAGATATACAGTCCAGAGTCCAGAAGGCAACTCAATCTATTCTCCACACAATGCCCTGTAGCCTTCCCGTCCAAAAAGACTTTGAAAGTAATACTGAGTTCTAAAATGACATTTTCTTTACAAACACAAACACTCTGCCAGTGGGGTGAGATCACTTCCCCTGTTTTCAATGTAAATTAACTTGTTTCAAAGGTTTCCTCGAATCAAGTGTCATCATTTCCCAAAACAAGAAACACTGCACTTGGGACAACCTCATTATTTCATACTACTAGCATTTTTTAAGAAACAATTAGGCTGAATATGAAACAAAGTACGTTGCATTTTTTGCAGTGTACAATGAAAGGCGCCACACGGCCTCAGGAAACGAAATCCTGCGTCTGCACAGTGTGTTCCACGTGGGATGGCTGCTGTTAGGTGGGTAGTTGCTGTGTCTCCTCAGCTGAACTCACCTGTCTACGAGCTGCTGGCTGTCGTTCTCCACCTCAGGCCTGCTGTGGACCTGCTGCACTGAACCGCTCCCGCTCAGGTTCCCTACACTCTTTGGAGGAGACAGCAGCCTGTCAGGATGTTGGGAGCCAGCAGTAGAAGAACCTGTGTTGTCACTTCCTCTGCGGGCTGCTAACCTATCCCCTCCCTCCACGTTACTCAGCTGACACCCCCCGAACAATGAACCAGCACTTCGGAGGTCCAGGATCTTAAAAATGTCCTCTGACAATGTCCCGCTCTTCTCCTCCACGGTCTCCTGGATGTGACTCCACCGGTTGAGAGTGTCGGCCTTGGCTGCCATCCCAGTGAGGGGGCAGTTGAAGGTGGGCAGGGTCTGAGTGCGTTTGCGGGGACTTCCGAACCAGTCGTCTGCGGAAGGTGAGAGAGGCTGCTGAAGTGTGTTTTTGGGGCTGCAGTAACTTCTGTCTGGACCTGGACTGTCGTTGTCCTCCTCCTCTTCTGGAGACTCGGACAGAGACGCATCACACATCTGAAACAAACAACACAACTGAAGGTTAATTACACATATATATAGTACAAGTGATATATAATACGTTACAATCCATTCTACTGGGAAACGATTTGTTGGATCATTAATAATCAGTGGGGTTTAGGAAGGGTCACGGGGGGGGGCTGGAGCCAATCCCAGAACATTGGGCGAGAGGCAGGGAAACACCCTGGACTGGTCGCCAGTCAATCACAGGGCAGACAAACAGACATTCACACACCGATGGGACAAAGCTTGCCCAGGGACACTTCAACATGTGGACAGGAGGAGCTGGGATCAAACCACCAACCCTGGGGTTAATGGACGACCACACTATCCTCTCAGCCACAGCCCACTAGTAGCTAACACAACCGTTCTAAATATCTTCTCTACTCAAAAGATCTGGAAGTGGATTCATCTTCTCATAACATATTTTGTTTCCTCTGGACAGAGCCATGCTAGCTGTTTCCCCCTTTTTCCAATCTTTATGCTAAGCTAACTGCTAAAAGCTAATGCTCCAGCTACATACTGTATTTACAGTACAGACACGAGGGTGGTGTCGATCAGCAAGGAAGTGTTTTTCTAGCCACAACTTGGCAACTTTATCACCAAATGTAACAACAGTTTCTGACCGTTTTATTCATAGATTCTGTCAACAAACTGGCCCAGCTGATGGAATCGTACCTCTGCAGACTCCCAGCCCACAAAGCTTCGGGGAGCGTTCTTCTGGGTTTCGGCCTTTTTTGCGGGAGGGGAGGGAAGCACGTCTTTGGAGAGAGGAAACAGAGTCTCATGCTGTCTGATCATCACTGTCATCAGTTTCTGGATCTGAGGAGTCGCTGTGAAAACATTATAATCAAAATGTCTTATCTTTATCTTTCTATGCAAATCATTGTCTTTTTTCAGCCTGTTGAAAATTCACTTGTTATTTTGTGCAGTTCAGATCACGTATGTCAGTGGTAGTTTAAAGTAGCATGAGCTTTACTGAGCTAGAGGGAAACGCTTATGGAATTGATGAAGTAGCAAAATCCATGTGCTTCTTCATCAATTCCATCAATATCTAAATGGAACGTGCCTCCATAACTTGTCATGTATTTTTGTAAAAGGCACAAATATAGTGTCTAAAAAAGAGAAGCATGTGCAGTGCCTTGCAAAACTATTCACACCTCGTGACCATTTCCACATTTTGTGACGTTACAAGCACAAACTTAAATGTATTTTATGTGACAGACCAACACAAAGTAGAGCATCAATGTGAAGTGGAAGGAAAATGATACGTGGTGTTTGAGATTTTTTACAAATAAATATGTGAAAAGTGTGGCCTGCATATGTCTTCAGCCCCTGAGTCAATACTTTGTCCAACCACCTTTCGCTGCAGTTACAGCTGCAAGTCTTTTGGGGTTTGTCTCGACCAGCTTTGCACATCTAGAGGCTGCAGTTTCTGCCCATTCTTCTTTGCAAAATAGCTCCAGTTCAGTCAGATTGGATGGAGAGCGTCTGTGAACAGCAACTTTCAAGTCTTGCCACAG
>JAVQJF010102164.1:0-33568 GCA_036023855.1 Gadopsis marmoratus
ACTTATGACAAATCTACATATTGTCCCAAATGCTATCAAGACAGAAATCATAAGCGTGATCAGGATGAATCTGACCCTGGTCACATGGATCATCCTCGTCCACATACCATGACTGACACAGTCTCTGCTGATGCAAACTGCACAGCACAACAGCCTGCAAAGGATCCATCTTCTACCTTCTCAACAATAGAGAAGACAATAATGGACAGTTACCCTCGCTGCAAGAAGATAGGCTTGAACCTGTGTGTGGACAAAGACCAACCAAAACATAAACTTGACACGCGCTTATTGACACGTGGGATTATGAATGAAGTGATAATTTTTGCTAAAAAACTGTGTGGAACAAAAAGTAGGATAATTAAGGATGTCCTTGAACACAACTTCAACATTGGTCTGCAGAGCCAAGAGGTAGATCCTGTACAGGTGTTCCGCAGAGCGACAGCAGACGTGGATGGTGGACTCCACTGGTTCAATGAAGTTTTTGTTATTCCGCCATGTTCTCGCAGACAACCTGGACATGTAAGTAAAGTGAAATGGGAATCTGCCATGCAGACAAGTGAAAGGAAGGAAACTTTCAAAAAGAGACAGCTGGCACTGCAAACAAAGGAGGAAAAGGCCACACTGTCAAGTCAAAGTACAAGTGACTTAAGATCAAAGAAAAAACATCAGAGTAGCAGCAGGAAGTGTTTTCCCATTTGCACAGAGATAGGCTTGGATCTAGATGTGACATCAAAATCAGCAGAGAAAGAAAAACTGGACCTGCAGCTTTTGACCAGAGCTGTAGTGATGGAGATAAATGGATTTGCCAGTAAAAAACTAGGACACTCTTTCCAACGCACTGTGTTTGATATCCTTGACTACAACTTTGATCTTAGCTCACAACATTACAGGCGCTGGGAATTTTCCATAGCTATTGCATCCAAAGTCAGTTCCATGGTCAAGCGATATCGTAAAACACGAGATGGAGCAGATGAGGTCTTCAAATTGCCATTTGTGTTTGCCCGTACGTCTCCACAGAGGATTGCAAAGCAGAGACAAAATATGAAACTCAAGAAGTATTCCTGGGACAAGCCAGACAAGAAAGCCAATATGGATTGTTTTGTGCGCCTAGTGAGGTGCCATGCAGATGTCAATCGTGTACATTATCTCGATGGTGTCAAAACTAACAAGGAACATCGGTTCCGTGACGAGGACACAATATCCCCAACAGATCCTGGGATGATGGTGCAGATGAATAGGAGTCTTGTGAGCGTAGCTTGTGGAAGTCCTCTCTATGGAAACATACAGATTAAAGATGAGGAGTACGATCCACATTATGGCGAAATGAAACCAGAACCGGAAAATGAGGAAAAATACCATCCATATTATGATGAAGTCAAAACCGAGGAGGTCGAGCATTTAGGCCCAGGTGAACCTGCAGGATCTCTTCCATATAATTTCACTTTATGTTCGAATCCTGAAAGTAATTTAAAAGCAGAATCAGAAAAGGGGGCTGTAAAGTATTACATCCTGGCTGGACCACAAGGATCTGAAGGACATGTTATGCTAGCTGTTTGCCCAAACACTGAGAGTAACATAAAAACACAATTGGCGATTGAGAGTGTTAAATATGTAGTTCCAGTTGAAGCAGCAGCAGCATCCCAGGGATACTCCATGGTAACCGTAGGTCAGGGCAATGAGAGCGCACTGATCAAAGAAGAGCAAGAAAATATGCCAGCTGACTCATAGCTGAGTTGTGTCATAGACAGCCAGTGAAGTGGGCATCAAACAGGGATGGGAACCGTAATGTTCTAGATTTTAGTTGAAACAAGATGCAGGTGTGTGTTACATTAAACGGATGCTATTACCTGCCTTCATTGCTGTCAGAACGTATTTTCTCTATTTCAAAAAAATTTAGGATTTTTATATACACTGAAACTTACTTTGTCGATAGCATTATTGTGTTATAGTCATTTAAGACATTTGGCCTGTTTTTGTTCTCATGTTTTTTTTAACTTGTTTTCCCACTTTATTTTTTTATTAGTCTTAGTAGTTATTTCTACTGTTTTATTTTTCAAAAGGAAAAAAGTGGTTACAATGACAATTGAAATATTCTGTAAATTACAAAAACTGTGGTCATTTCTTGAACCTGTGACGAGTGTTTATATAAAGTTTTGAAATCATCCTGTTTACTGCTGTGTGTTCTGTTTGAATACTATGAACTTTTACCATCTAGGATAGACTTTTGATTATTCATAGTGTGGTGCCATTAAATGTAACCAAACCTAACTAATACAAAGATTAGCTAATTAATCTGCTCTGCAGGTTATGGTGGAGATAACAGATCAATATGAAAGCGCCACCTACTGACCAAACAGTTCTCTTGGAAAAATCCCTTGGAGCTCGGTGTAACAGACTGTCAGAGGAGGGACTGACTCAAGAAATGTCAAAGCTATGTCATTGTTCTTTTTTTATCTATCATCCTGCAGAAGTACTAAAGCCATGCACGTGTTGTACTTATGAGATATGAAAGTATAAATTGTGTTTTTATATTGGTCCTATATTGGTTTACAGCGCTGGGAAGAATAAGGCTAAAAGTGTCATATAAACGCCATAACAATACATCTAAGCAACACAATAATTTAATGAAATACACAAATGTAAGTAGGTTATAGTCGGACCTGCTCGCGCCCTAATGATGGGGCAGTGATATCAGACGTATTAACGTTATTCATTCACACAGTCGGCGGGGTTTTTCTTTTCCCAGCAGTCTTTACTGCATTTGGCAGCTGCAGCTGTGTTGCTTTCAGCCTGGTTTATGTGTCTAACTTCTTCGAATTTCTGTAATATTATAGCTTGCTTTTCGTCTGTAAAGTATGCCGCTCTGCCGTTGTCACACTTTATTTCCGGTGATTTCCGGTAGTCGCCTTCAGTCCAAAGTGGCGGAGGAGGAGCACTGCACCTGCGCGCTGATGTTGCAGGTTGTTGGTTCGTTGGTTGTACTTTGAAAGACGTGCCCGGAAGTTCTTCTTTTGTAACCGTGCGTGACTTGACTATGGAGACGCCCATTTCCAGTCCACGCCCGCCCCGGCTTCTGGCTCGGTTCCTCCCTCTTCAGCAGCTACATTTGCCAGCCTGGATGTCGGATCAACACCGCTGATCTACCGCAACAGGTAAATGAGCAGAAATCATTTTAATGCTGAACAGGACAGAACGAAATGCAGCACACTGTCGAGCTTTTTTGGCTTTTTTCTTTTTACCTTGGAAGGTGACTGGGTGATGTGCTGCCTTATTAAATCCTAAATTTAAAGGCAGTGCACTATATCAACAGTGTGGTTTCTTTACAATGCTGCAGTAGACCTGTAGCAGTTTTTTTTTTTTTTTTGTCTACCATAAAGGAAATTTGAAATTTCTGACACCTGTCACTAAATCTTCAGTGGTGGCCTTTTGTGTGCGTTTTAGATGAAAGACACAACATATGGCTGGAAAACAGGTTAGTCAGACGTTTCTAGATATGTTAAAAATGCATTTTAACAAATTGCATAATTTCTATTTAAAGATAAATCTATTTTAAATGACCAAAATAAGGGCGGTCGTCCACTATGTTCCCAATATAATACATTGTCAGTGACAGTATCAAGTGTATGGTGTGACGAATACATATTCTCCTTGGCTGTTTTATTTTTCAGTTCAGAGCAGTCTATCCCAGCCTGGCATAAAGGCAATAGCCAATGGCTTTTTTGTTTTATGCCAGAAAATATAACTCCAGGGGTGATTCACCCTTTTTTCCGTCAAACAAATTTTACAATTCACAGAGATGGTGAGTTCACTGGAAATAACAGACGGCCACGTAAAACATTCAGTGTCCAGAATATTAAGCCTAACTAAAAATATGGCCATCACTGTGAAATCAGAGTGATATTTCTGGAAGTCTCCGTAGGGGAGTGAGTGTCTGCGGTAGCCTTACTGGGCCCTGCACACAGCGACCTTAATATAGTTTGTAGTATTTTAAAACAAGTGGGGTGTGATTTCAATAATTATGTTCCTTTTTGTCTTAAAGGTGACTTAAATGTAGACCCATATCATTTACGTACGGCCTCTTGTTTGCCAGGTGTTTTTGTCATCCTGCTGTACCCAGCATTAAAGGTGTTATCGGATGTTCAGATTGCTTAACATCTGTGCAGTTTTCCATTCTTCTATGAGATGAGTTTAGCAGCTTATCCATGCTTTTGTTTATTCACTGCGGTATAGACTAATTATAGAGATTGGTTAGTTTGTGTGTGTGTGTGTGAGTGTGTTTTGCTGCTCTCAGTGAAAACAGAAAGGAGGCTTTCTTTGCTGAAGTGGCAAAGTCCATCTGAACTGCAGTACCTATGACATCTGGCCTCATCCCAGCATGGACTGTTGCATATCCACCTGCCAAGACACAAAGCATTGCATAACACACACCGTGCACATGCATTCGTTGGTGTGTTGAAAGCGGAAGCTGAGGTACTGTCAGGGTCCATTTTCATATGACAGTCACAGTAGTGTCAATGTTGTATTGAGGACAATTTGGCATTATTCTTGAAGTCAAGAATAAATCAAACTCTTGTGTAGAGTAAGAAGCTGAGGTAGGACATGCTGCTGAGCGCAGGGGGTGGGGAGTGTAAAGGAAGTAAAAGGCTTTGGTCACATTGCTCGAGCTGACCCACAAATGTATCAAAAGGATAAATGTAAGAAGATTCTTCTGGTGGAAGCGTCCCCGATTTTCACCTGCAGCACAACAGAGGAAGGTGTGTGTGTGTGTGTGTGTGTGTGCGCATGTCTTTGTATCTGTGTGCTTCTGTGCTCCTGTGAATAGGCATAAAATGCAAGCACATACACACAGGCTTCTTTCTTCCCTGGGCTCAGCAAAGCTTCCTGGGCTGCCTGCTAGAACAGGGTCCCCCTCTGTGTGAGGAGTGTGTGTCAGACACACTCATGCACACAGGCTGACGCATTGAGACGCACATCCGACTGGGCCGGTGTGGCACACACAGGTGTCAATCAGCATGCAGGGCAGAGTCAAAGGTTCTTTGATTCATTTGCTCCCTCAGTGCAGTGGTCAGAAAACCACTGGCCCTTAAAGCGCCGCACACTGATCCCCAAATTAAAAACTTTTAAAGTGCTACATGTAGCATTTTTAAACATCAATACACCATCAAGGCTGGAAGGAGGTGGACGTCTGGGCTATTTGGCTGTTACCACTGCAACACGGACTCAGATGAGAGTCACTGTTTTCAGCCTCATTGTGATCTACATTAGCACCGTAAACAAATAAAACCATGAGAGTGAAAGCTCATAGCTGATACTAGAACAGGAGGTTGACAAAATAAACTGTTAATAATAATTGACCTACCTTTTTTCATGTGTCGTGAAAATAGCTCAGTTGTCATGTGCATGTCCAGATTAACCTGTTATGGGAACCCGGGGCAAAAAAATTGGTGAGGACCCCTATTGGTTATGCTTAACTAGTTTGAACTAATTTGTATGACCTGTTGTCTTCTACAAAATTGCCATCCCCAAATCCAACATCAGAAAGGTGTGGGTGGGTGAAGATGGGGCTTCAGACATTCGGTTGAAGCACACGGACACTTTTTGGTTCTATTTGTACTGGTAGCAGAAGTTACCTTAGTCTAAATGCATACAGCACCGTGAGCTATCCATGCTGTGAAATAACCTACCTCCAATATCTCTGCAACATAACATCAGTCACGGCAACAGGGACTGGGCTATAAGGTAAATCCAATTAAAAATGCATACATTTCAGAAGGCCTTTCCAGCACTTCAGGGGTATTCAGGAACCCGTGGAGCAAAACATTTGCTTGTGAGGCTCCGAAGGTGGAGTCACTGTTGATGTAAAGGGTGTCCTCGGCACCTCGTGTTGATTCCGTGTTGTCTTTTATCCAGGATGTGTCCGTGTTTGAACAGAGGAGGCTCTCAAACATAGCCAACAGCAGATATGATCTTGTATTTGAAACCACACACACACACCCCAGGATACAAAAGTGTTTGCGTATGAGGCATGAGAGTCTGGTAAATACCTTCATTTAAAGAGTTTGGATAAGGGAGTATAAGGCGCACACAGTAGGACCTATATACATACACTTGAACAGCTCAGCAGGCTATGTAAGAGAATGCTTTTGTATAATCTAGTATAGTAACGGCAAAAACGTTTCTGTCTCAGGATGAAGACTGGTTGCAGTAGCTCTTGGTAATTTCAAACTTAGCCTTGTTGTAATATAAGTGTTTGCTAAGTGACTATATCACTAAATTAAAACAAATTGACCACACAAAATGTTTTTTACACGGCGATCACTTGCTATGCTAATAAAAATGTACGACCAGTAACCGCCAGGGGCCAACTGTTAACGTTAGCTTGCTGACATGAAACGCTTTGAGTGACGAGTAAAACACATAATATGAAATGTAGTCGACAAATCTGACCTGACCCTTGATAAAATGCTGTTTTTATATTGATGTGAACTGGGGAGATTTATGTATTTCACAAAAACAACACAGAATATCTCAAATTACATGACCTAGTCATAATAACCTCAGCTTGTTTAGCTTCACTACTGCAGAAACTAGCTAGTTACTCAGGACTATGGCAGTGTTGCCAAGTCATATGCTTTCACGTTCAGTCTCATGCTCTCACGCCGCCCAAACAATCATCATGCCAAACGTTGCCACAGAGATGAACAGGCGAACGTACGTACAGTTGGTTACGCACTGTAACCCCCCATTCTATGAGTATAGGCTCTTACTCTGTGATCGGTGCGCAATGCTTCTGGCAGAAAAACCTGCTGGAGCGAATGCGTTCAAACATGCCAGTGAGTGAGTGAGTGTTCATATTTGGCTGAGTGAGTGAAAGAGTGTGTGTTCATGTATATATTTGGCTAAGTGAGTATGTGTGGACATGTGTAGATTTGTCTGTGTGTGCTTGTTCATGTATTGGCTATGGGTCTGGAGTAGCAGAGGGTCTTGTGTTATTTTGTTTCCGTTAGTTTATTTTTATGTTTATTGTTCTCGCTACTTGTGAACATTTAATAAAACTGTAGTTTTGATATTGGAAACAACACATCTTTGACTTTCATTAGTGAATGAAACTTGTGTGCCCTTTTTAGGGTTAGTGTATGTGTAATATTGTGAAATTGTGAGTATTTGTCAGGGTGGTGTAGTTCGGCTATAGCCTATCCTTAAATCTTACAATATAAGGTCCCGCCACATGTGTAAGGTGCACTTTTTAAAACCCTGATGGTGAATTGAGTCCACATATGTACACGTGATAAAGTGCACATGTGTGATTAAGCCCATGGTCCATGGTATCAAAATCTCACTCCAGCCTCCAAAGTGTTACTTTAATATGATTAACACGATTTTCTTTGAGTAACTGCTTCCTTTGCAATGTCAGTGCATTTTATTTCTATTTTCCTATAGTGATTTGTGGTTTGGCACTTGCACTGACATTATTGTTTGCTTGTGTGTGTGTGTGTGTGTGTGTTGTTTATTCGTCATGTTGTGTATGAGGTTACACACATGCATTTAGCCCAAGTGCATGCAGAGGCATACGCCACAGTGAGCGGTTCATCGCTCTTAAGTAATTGGCAGTGTCGGCATGTGCAGAGAATGATTTATACTACAACAACCACAGTCTCCCCTCCAGGAATACACATGGGAAGAGGGAAACCAATGATGGAGCAATAGTGTAACAAAAGCAGAAGGAGATGGAGAGATTAACAAAATTGGGTGGGAGTCATGTAAAAAGGGGCTGCATGTTCATGTGAGGGATGAATAAGAGATAGGAGCTGAAATGGGAAAGATAGCGTGAAGTGCGGTGCTTAGACCTGACAGGAATCACAGCTGAGGAGAAACTTTGCTTGTTAGCTATAGATAAATAGATGGATGGATAAATGAAATGAGGAAATTAAGGGGATGGTCTGAGTGGAGGGACTAATAGATTCTGTAGAACAGGATTGAAAGAGTTGCTAGAATAATGAAATGAGAAGCTGCAGGAAACTCTGCTTCGGGTGAATCAGCAGCGAAACTACATCTATAAAAAAGTGTACATTTCAATTTGAAAATGTAGCAAGCACGAGTGACTAAGAATATGGGCAATATATTCCCAGTATATTGCCAGAGCAATTGAACTGAGAAATGATTCAGCAGCAACAGCAAAGCAAAGGAAGAGGAGAAATAGCCAGCGAAATCACGAGGACACGAAACAATACACTAGACATGGAACCCCACGTGCAAGGATTGTTATGTGGCAGGGCCTGCCATGAAAGAAAATGAAAGCCCTCACACACAGGGCTCATTTTCCAATTTACGAGTATTACCTGCATGGGCTCATCTGTCCCCTCTACCTCCTGGGACTCTGCCAGAGATCCTGCAGAGGAATCTCATCAGGTGGGCTGGGCTCGCTGCCCACCGCCAACAGTGGATGCAGACTGCACTCAATATGTATTGAGTAAGTCTTTACTTTGTGTGTGGTATGTGGTGCGGATATATGTGTATGTGTACACACACGTGATAATAACATTTATATTTCTAATAAAGCAAATATTTTCATTCCTATCTACAGAAATATTTATATTTCCTAATGAGAACAAGCGTAACTTAATGGCGATTGCACAGAAAGCCGAATGACAGACATATTAACATCGGAGAAATAAAGACACACCAAGATTTGCAAAAGACCGCTGGCTTGAGCCGCCATCTGTGATCTGAGAGCAGACAGTGATAAATGCTCCTTCCTCCCAGACCACCATCATTTTTTTCCCCCCTCTGTGTCCCTCAAATGTCTGCCCTCCTCCTGCCTACTTCTCCCTGTTGATATTGTCTGTATCTCTGCTCTTCCTTCCTTTATCCTCATCCTCCTCTCTCCCTCTCTCTCTCTCTCTCTCTGTCATTTTGACCCCCTCCTCTCGCTTTATTTCCCCTCCTCTGTCCCTCCCTCGCTTTGTCATCCCTCACTGTGTTAGCTCGTTCAGTATGCCTTCCTTGCATTGTGAAACAGGGACATAAGATTTTTTTTCTTTTTTTGCTCTTGTACGTATTTACATCCTTTCCATTCTCTTCCTTATTCACACGCATGCTCGCGTCCCTCACTTGTGCCCGCTGCTCTGACAGACACACACACACAATCACACTCACATCGCTCTCTCTCTCTTTCCCTGCAGATGTCTGAGAGCTAGCCAGCTGAGTAGAGGACTTCCCTCTCTGCCTGTGCTCTCCACCTGCAGCCATGAATGGTAAGAACACTTTTGTCTTGTATGTGCTTGTGTGTGTGTGTGTGTGTGTGCTCATAATGTGTTTGTCTGTGGGTGCCAGACATGCACTTTGGGGAGAGTGGTCAGGACGGAAATTAACTTGAACAAGCGAAAAGATCGATGAGGAAGAATGTAAAAAACAAAACAAAAGCAGAGACAGAGCTGGCCAACAATCAGCAGCTGTGTCATGCCCATTTCCCTTAAACTTTCCCTCTGGTCATCATCCTGCCAAGACTGAAAGGTGCTTCAGTTTGTTTCAGTTTGTAGTGATGTTTTGTGATGTTTGAATGGAATATTGATCTGGCGCTGGAGTGAAGGATCAAACACCTGAATGCCATTTTGCAAGAAATTAAGGGCAATTTTACTGTATGTATCGTTATGAGAGGGTTTGAAGGAATATTAGATGATTATTTTTAATACATTTTACAAATCATGAGCTATTCCAGTGTATGTTTTTGTATGGGGGACTACGTCTGTGTCTGTTGTGCTCAGTCTCGAATATGATGCATTTCTTTTGTCCTTGGTCTGGACAGAATTGCTCAATTGTGTGTGTGTGCGTGTGTGTTTTAATCCTCTTGTTTCCAGCCTTTGATCATAGAACAGTAGTTGCTGCTCCTTAAGTGCCTCTATGGGAAATGCCTCAGAGAAAGTGTGTGTGTGTGTGTGTGTGTGTTTGTGTGTGTCGGATGCATCTTGTCCACATGACTAATTCTGCAGTTTAACAAAGTGCCAAACCCCACAACTACGCTCTCTGCTTTAATCCCATCCAGTAGACACACACTGGGCGAAAGCAATTCAGCAACACAACATCAGTATGTGATGAGTTTCTCCATGGAAACGTGCTGTACGGGAGGCTTAGATATATGGACAGTATGCAACACTCCTAGAGAAGGAAAGGAGTGTGTGTGTTGATTGAAATGCTGCAGCGTGCAGAGACTGTTTATCCACTGTACCAATCTGAAACACCAACGTGTCCTCCCCAGGTAAAGCGTTTGATATGTAAATAGTTATAAAAGCAGTGATGTGGTTTCCCCCACAAGACCAGCACTGGGCGTCTGGAGGTTTGACTCCAGTGTCTCCTAAGGACCGTACAGCACCTAGACGACAGCACACAGGCTGACGAAGGGAAGTGAACCCACAAGGCAGAGGCTCTTTGTGTCGCAGCTGCTGAGGAGACGAACTATGGTACAGTGTGTTTAAATTCTGCACAGGCGTCGTTGTTGTGGATGCTACTCCATGAGAGTACACTGCAGTTTTTCTTTCTGGGGATGGACTGTGTGTTATATTGTCTCAATATTGGCTGAAGGGCTCTGGTGTATTCACTGAGAGTTTTTGCTCTCTTGCTTTGCAGGAGGCTGTTTTTATATGTTCAGTGTATAACAGGATACATTGCTGTAGCCTACGTGTAGGCTACAGCAATATCTTTTTATTTTATTTTAATATTTTTATCTAACCAAGCAAAAATGAAGAACAAATTCTGGTTTACAGTGATGGGCTGGAAGTGTCAAAATGTTGATAGAAGCCTGGGGAGAAAAACAACTGAGCGATAAGACAAGAACCCTGGTTGGAAAAAGACGCTATGTTTAAGAAACAGTTTAACAATTGGTACCATTCTCAAAGTTACAGCCGGGAGATGTTAGCGGGCTAAGGGTGGCTAGCTATTTCCTCTGCTCACATAACACTTGTAGAACATTTTACTTTTTACAACAAACGAGTTATAACGTGTTAAATAGTGAGCTTTAGAGGTGCTGGTAGGCAGATTTGTTTTGACCTTTTATGCACAGCCAGGCTAGCTGTTTCCGCCAGCTTTCAGCCTTATGCTAAGCTAAGCTGCCCACTGGCTCCAGCTTCATATTTACCGTACAGAGTGATAGCAACCTTCTCATGTAACACTTGGCAAGAAAGTGAATACGTGTGTTTCCCAAAATGTCAACAAGGTTACTTGTGAAAACTATTTTTAAAAATATGTAAAGAATGTATCCAACAGCCAGGTTCAAGTGCCAATTTGCAGTCCTGTCTTCATGTTTTGTACAAGTTAGTGTAGCCTGTTAAATGCTCTGTTGAAGTGGGTACTCATGCGACATACAATATCTTTGGAAAGCTAAGATTCTTGTGATTCGATTGATCCAACCATTTCAAGATCCAACCACAACAGGCGATACAATCAAGGTTAATGTCAGTCCACCAACAAACAAACAAACAAACAGTTACATAGTTGATGCAACTCACATATGAAGATTCACAGTAATCCACAGATCAATAACAACACGACAAAAACGGTCCTGTTATGTTGTCAAAGGTCCAGACGATCAAATCCAGTAACATATTTAGTCCAAAACACGTTATTACATCCATATATCCCCACGGACTGCTGCGGCATCATGGCTGGGTAGCTGGCAGATGCTGGCAGTAGCTGACACACGCTCTCGGTCATAACTCCGGATCAAATTGGCCTTGGATAGGCGTCTCATGCGGATTTTGCAGGAATGGTAAGGGGTTAAAAGAACTGATTTTAAATCCTATAGCCTAAAAGACCTATTATAATTAGCTTTGACTTGCTACATATTTAGAAATTTGGCACCTTTAATCTGGTCTCGCATTGAGCGGCCATGTGTTTCCAACACAACAACCCCTATGGATTCTGCCATTGCTATGTAAGAAGCTTTGCAGTGCCCCATTTAACTCACAGAGCATTCAGCCCTCGCTGATTGATGCACACACTGAATCAACTGACAGGGATGTGGATGTGGCCATGCTAGCTACATGTCCCAGTGGCCCTGTGCTAAATATCGCCTCCCTTTCTCACTTACAATAGCTTCTAAATGAGGTCTGTCAAAGCCAACGAGACAGTGTGAGGAATACTCACATCTCTGCGCGAGATTAATTACTTTCTCCTTTTTATGGCTACATTTTGCTGACAATGCCAAAAACTAGGCCAGGCGCTGCAAGCTGCTAACATTGGCTTTGTCAGGGACAAAGCATATACCTGAACAGGTGTTTCGGTGGTGGTTTGAAACCGGCAATGAGACATCTCTCAGTGAAGCAAGCAGCTGGTAGTTTTTGTTTATATCTGGTTATGCATTTTGGGAACATTTGAACTCTATAGTTGCTCACATGTAATCTTCTGGCTGCATACAAGCTGTAGCTTCTTGTCATTCCTCAGGGTATGTAAGTGTAATCTGTGTGTGCGCTGCAGTCAACAAGAGCCAGTGGGGTGTTTGGGTTAGTGTAGGGGAGGAAGTTCATCATTGGCAGGCTGGTATTTCCTGAAGCTGCTGAATAAATTACACCCTAGATACCAGGTCTATAAAGACATTATAGCACAAGGAATTGTATATTGCCTAATATATATTACAGCTATAGTTTTTGTCCATAGCTCTGTGTCTACATTCCTACTCTCTGAATCTTTTGTATCTACCAGAAGAAAAGGGGTCCCTCCATCTTAGAGAGGAAAAGTTAAGAGACAACTTCCTGTGCAAGATGTTCTTTGTCGCTGACATCTTGGGATCAGAATCAGAGGGGCTTTATTGGTATCCCAAGCATTCTGTTGTATCAGGAAGGAACATGACATCATCATAAATAAAAGCAATGACGTAACTGTTTCTTTGCATCGATCCCAAAAACAATGTGACGTGGCCAAATAACCACTATAGATTGACTCTTTATAAACAGCTGTACTTTTGACCCATATTTTGGGACAAATATGCCTCATGCGTATTTGATTTCCTGTTTGCGTACACTGCACATGCGTCTTTGCCTTGACATAAATCTTTAGAACAATTCTCTTTAAGTATTTACTTGATTTAAGTATTTTCACAGTATTTTCATTTTTTTTTAAATAAGTTTCATCAGTTGGGGGTTAATTTCATTTTTTTTTAACCTAAAGTAAAAAAAAAAAGTCTTTCTGACATTGAAAGGTGAATAATTTGAAGGAGGAATTTTCAACAAACTCACCATGTTGTCTCCATTTCACACTGAACTTACTGTGTAAACACGTTGTTTGAAGTTTGTGACGCTGTGATCGCTACGGTAACAGCCGCTGGCATCAGGGAGGCCCGTCTGTCACTGTCGAGCAGAGGAAGATGAGCTGTTTAGGAAGTGAGCTCCATCTGCAACATTGTCACTTTGCAGCTGTAACACGGTTTCTTACGTCAACCAACCCGTTTCGACTATCTGAATGTCGTTTACGTTTGATAAACTAGCCATCACTCTGCTACTCAAGCTTGAATTCGTTTTTTGTACATCACTCTATCTTTATACTCTGTCTTTATCTCTGCTGTCTGCACTCATTATATGTCATTGTCTGCTTATCTACATCTCTGCCATGCAATTACTGCCATATGGGAGATCCATCTGTGCGCAATGTCCATGCAGTCAATATTTTTCTTAAAAATGGCTTCAGAGCTCTCAAGATATGGAAAAGAGATGAAGGGATGGTGTTACGATTTCATTATATTTTATGGGTTGCCTTATGATTAATTGATTATCAGGTCCTATGGTAGTCTTTCATCCCCCTCTATTAAAGACATCTGATGAAATTGAGTAAGAATTGCATTTCATAGCCCTCACACAGCACATTTGACTTCATATTTAATTCAACCCTGAACTTACCTTGAGATATGCAAGAGTGGAGCAGGACGAAAAAAAGCTGACTGGACATTTTTATACATTAATCATTGTCGGGAGTTGGTTAAGAGTGGTTTCTCTCATTTGGGATGGAAATTATGCAGACTTTTTGGTTGGCAAAGTTAAAATAGACACTCTATACTGAATTCAGTATTAGCGTTCCTGCTGTGGGGAACTTTCAATCTCTCTTATTCTATACAGCATGCTCTACTTCCTAAGAAATGGTTCTGTCATATTTACGACCAGGTTAAAACCTCCAAAATGTTGCTGGTATTATAATAAAGCAGGATCTTTTTGTATTCAAGTTCCCTTTACACGCAGTAACTGTACCAGTAACAGCTGTTGACCTTGTGTTGAATTATAGTCTACAATTCTACAAATTCAGACGTTCATGGTCTCCAGAGGATCAATCCTACTGACTTTGGTGGTCCCCTGACTTTTCCTCTTGCGCTACCATGAGGTTGACATTTTGTGTTTAAGATTGAAATGTCTCAAGAACTATTGAATGGAATGTCATGAAATTTGGTACGTTCATGTCCTCCTCAGGATGAAATGTAATGGTGATCCCTTGACTTTGCATCTGGTGCCACCATCAAGTCAAAATAAAATTGTTTCATTTATGACCAAATTCAGTACCTGCATAACCTCCTCAGCTGTACTTTTAGTGCTAAATGGCAAATACTAGCATGCTACCATGCTAAACTAAGATTATGTACATGGTAAACATTAGGCCTATACCTGCTGAGCAGCATGTTAGCATTGTCATTGTTAGCATAGTTGATGTTAGCACTTAGCTCAAGCACCAGTGTGCCTCGCAGAGCAGTTGCCATGACTACAGACTCTTACGCTTCTCATGTGTTTTGAGAAATGTTACTGGTCAAGATTAGATTTAAAACTTTAACTAGTTTTCTTTATTATAATATAGACCTATTTAGTAATAAATTCCATGAATGTTTTATTTTCCTACATAATTTTTATAAAAACTCCTTTTAAACCATCCATTTTCATACCAATGCTCATTATAGGTAATAATTAACAGGACAATACTATAACTCAGTATTTTTGAACAGTCCAGGGCTTCGTCCTCATGTAACCTTTTTGCAAATGAAAGATGTTTCGTTTGAAAGGGATTTACACCAACTGTAGGAGGCAAAATCCTGTTTGATTGGGGGGGTTGTTTTTTATGAACTTCAAAATCAGGATTGTCTCTTGGTTGTGTTCAGGCGGAGCCAGTGTGTGGGCAATCACTCCAGAGGAGAGGGGGAAACATGACAAACAGTTTGACACCCTCGCCCCCATCCTCGGCTACGTCTCAGGTAGGCTGTTGTCATAAATACTTGTTTAGGCAGAAGACCTAGAAGCGTCATCAGAGGTTCTGAACCCCACTGATTTGTGTCTGTCTGCAGGAGAACAAGCCAGGAAGTTCTTCCTCCAGTCCGGCCTGCCTGCCTCTGTCCTGGCTGAGATCTGGTAAGCACCAACTGACCACTTAGTGAGTCTTCATCCTAAATAATGGGTTGTTAAGCCAGGGCAATGATGTTAGCAGATCCAGCCTTTTGTTTGTGGTCAGTTTGGTCCTTTCAGTCTGCTTTAACTTTCAACTTCCTGTTGAACAGTCACTTCCTTCACAGCCTGCCCCACCTAGTGAAATGTGTGTAAGAAGGGGGAGAAAGTGTGCGTGTGTGTGTTCTGTAAGTAGAACAGACTGTGTGTGTGCGTGTGTGTGTTTTGATGTTTCTGTGAGTAACGCTACTGGAATTCAATCCCACCAGAGCCTTTTCCCTTGTGTAACTCTATTGTTTCAATAAAGAAAAGAAAAAACTAGGCACACTTTTCTATAAACAGATCATGTTACACCTCAGCTCTCTTGCTCTTTCTCCTCCTCCTGTAGGAACCTAGCTGACATGGACAGCGATGGGAAGATGGACCGACTGGAGTTCTCCATCGCTATGAAGCTCATTAAACTCAAACTTCAGGGGCGGGACTTTCCTTCTTCCCTGCCAATCATCATGAAGCATCCTCCTGTCTCCAATTCTGCTCCGACCATCCCTACATCAGCACGCTTTGGTAAAACTTCTCTTTCAAAACCACTACATTTTAACTTTCTCTTACAACCTAACTAACCTCTAAGAAGTGTTATTTCTGCAGTGGGCTAAGAAAAAGGCCTCACTCATTTGAAGAGTTTTATTTCAAAATGAGATGATTATGTATTTGAAAAAGAAATGGCTGCTCTTGCAAAATGACTGCATTTACAGTCAGGCAGCTCAGGCCCTTGATTGACACAAATTCACATTTTCACTCAGTTGAGTTACAGTGTAATGTTTCCTTCTACAAAATGAAAGTAACCCATTTTTAAATGTTAGTCTGTCTTCTGAAACCGTGTTCTTGATATCTTTGTGTTCACCTGTGTATTTCCTCCTAATAGGAATGGGTTCTATGCCAAACCTGTCAATTGGTCTGTCATCCATGTCAGCTATGTCAGCCATGCCCATCCTAACACCAATCACGGTTAAACCCCACATGCACTCTGTGCAACCACTGGTCCCAACAGCAATGACTCTGCCCCTCATCACCTCCCTGGGAAACTCTGGACTCCCCAATGGCAATGTCAGCCTCCTCACCCCACCTCTTGCAGGTTGGTCCTGCAGTGGAACCATTCAGATTTGCTCGTTGGACAAATAAAGACACATATTGATTAGTGGATTAGAACCAATTCATTCAAACGTGACCCGGGATCAATAAGGTGAACGTACACTGAAGATGCTGTGTTCCCGAGCGATTCAGTTAAACACATTTTCATTTCACTTAATCTCACTTTGAGAGTAAATGCAAAAAAGGGGAACATAGAGTCTTGAAAGAAACAGTGAATAGCATAGATAATCAGCTCGCTCTTTATATCTATGCTGATATTAACTTGCACATGCAAAGAAAGCCACTACTATAGTATTATAGCCAGGAAAGCAAATAGAGGTAGTCTGTAAAATGAAAAGAATAAATGTGCTTATGCATGTTCGCATGATTCTGGGTACTTGAACTTTTATGTGTAAATCTACTCAAAATTTTGCTAGGTCCCAAGGCCCTTGAACCCAGTTGCACCAGCTCTTTGTAAATTCATACTAATCTAATTGAAAATTAAGCGTTTACTAAGTGGAGGTAACGCATCACTAAAATAAAAAGGGTTACAACGTACAAACTACTTCTTATATAGAGATTAGTTGTTAATAAATATTTAAACCTTGTAACTGCGACATAGCTAACTGAGCCAACTGACAAAGCTGACATAATGAAATAAGGGCGACATATTTGACCAGACACAGAATCAACACACTGTTACTTTTTGCAGTTTGACAGCTTGCGAAACGACATGTTTCTTAGCATTTACGCACATTAACAACAAGTGTGAACTAGACACTTATTAAGTTTTAATGGTGCAACTAGTAGTTACTAAGAGCTTAGGAAGGACTTAATGCACGACTTAGTAATGGCTTCATGAATAGCTGGTGCAACCCGATCCTGGTGTGTAATATTTAGTGTAATAGGGTCAGTTATTCAGGTCTGGCACGTTGCTGGTGCAGTGTGTTAATGTGGTGTGGATTACCTATGCAACTTGAAAGGGCTGAACCTTACCTATCTACTCCCTGAGGTCTTATACTTTTGATGCATTGCGGATGGAAGTATCTGTATATGTAATGTATGCATGTTGCTGTATGCAGCAAGAGGTTCTTTTTTATCACCAAGGAGACTGGTCACCTCAGTCTTCACTGCAGTCACTGTACCTATTAGATAAATTAAAAAAAACAACGATTACATGTGAAATGCCTATATTATTTGGTGTCTGCTCAATCCTTAACCCACACTTGCCGCTGAAGAAAATATATCAGTGCCACAGCTCTTGAGACTAACAGCGATTACTTTGTTATTAGCCAGCTGGATCTCTGTGCGCTGCGACTTCTGCGACTGTAAAGCATGAGGAGATAAGATTAGATGTACACACGCTCAAGGGCACCTGCGCCCTGTGTGTCTACAGCTTGTCAGAGATTGGTTGCATAAGAACAGCACATGTACACACTGTATGTATTAACATGCATTCACTAATGCATTCCCCTGGTTGTTTTCTCATATTACCTTCAATTTGTCAAAATTATGTTTAACTATTAACCAGCCTTCCTCCACACGTGTTTGCAGGGCTCCCCATCTCTGGCTTCTCCTCTCCTATAGCGTTCTCTCCAACCACCGGCATGTCGAAGGCCAACTCTCTCCTGGACCTTGGATCCAGCAGGTGAGACCCAGAACGTTAATAAATGCATGCTGTATAAAATAACCACGTCAGCTCCCCCACAATAGCGTGTAAGGAGAATATTGCTAATTTTGAATTGCTCATGTACTTAAATGTAGGTCCACGTTGTTTTCAAGTGGCATGTAGCTTTTCATAACACATCACGTTACAGATGTACAGCTGGTCATCTTAAGATTCCTTCTTTTAATCATGTCCTCTGTTAGCAAATCAAGTTCCTCCTGAAACTACTCAATCTCCAAGTAGGTTTTAGGGAGATGTGAGGATTTCTAAAACCATGCACCATTTATTATGCAGGGATTTTAAGAGAAAGGCTGGTGTAACACGCACTACCGGCTATTAGTCCAGTGCTTAGAAAGTAGCAGAGATTTTTGCAGGGGAGGGTTGTGGATCAGACTGCAGGCAGAGATGAAACATTGAGATACAGAGAGTGCAGGAAGGGCATTTTGAAATCAGATGTTCTAGTTGGCAACAGGAGGAAATGGGCTTGTTTGGAGTCACAGACATAAGAGGTTAGTGCTAAATAGCAAAATGTTAACATGCTAAACCAATAGAGTGGATTTTGTCACATTAAATGTGAATAATGTCACGTGTTATATGTCAAAAAGGAAGTGGAAAAATGCGATAGCGTCTTGGGCGGTTTGTAGTCCTTCGTCTATGACAGTCAAACTTTCATCTGTGTTTTTGAACAAAGCCTGGAATAGATACAGCAGTGGGACGTGATCTGGAGTAAACAAAGCAGAAGCCGGAGTCTGGGAGGTTTTGTACAGTTTCAGCAACAGCGAGATTCTCTTCAAAAAAGACAATAGTAGTATCTAATACCTTTGACCCTTCTCATGGTGTTTTGTGTGGTTTGGAAAAAGGATAGGAGTAGTATCTGATTTCATTTTGAATATATTGTTTTGAGTGGCCCAATGCTTCAAACAAAAAGTCCTGACTTTGGGTGTAGGTGGTAAGGCAAGCAATAATATGAGAAGCAGGAGTGTTTGGAAGTCAAATTTCAGCACAGGTTGATCCAGCAGCCACCCACCTCCCTTTGACCTTCCAGACCTAGTTGGGACATCTTCTTATATATCATGACACCTTTGGTTCTTGTCCTGTTTTTGTTTCCGGGCTCATAAAAAGTTTTAATATGAGAGAATTGTAAGGCCTACTTGGTGTCATTAATTCACATATGCAGGCACTCCTACATACACACAGAAAAAAAGCCCTTGGGCAGAGGGAGGAACCCACACCTCCCTTTGTCTCCCTAAAACCTCTACTTTTAGAAGCAAGTTTCCACCCAGCTATAATGACTGAAAAGAAATACATTCCTCTCAAATGAACATCATCAACCCAGCCTGTCCTTTTGCTTTTCTTTCAGAGGCATTGTTTATCATAAAAACAAAATGGCTGATTAGCATTGCCTGAGGGTGCGGCGCTGTCTTGTTTCAGAGAGTCATTGTCTACGTGGTTGTTTGCACCATCTTCCTCTACAGCTAATTAAGAGCTGTGAAATAACACCGGGGAGTCTCAAAGCAATTAGTGGTTTTAAGTCAAGGCTTGAATACAGGGGCGTAAGGGAACATTGACAACATAATATTATCGTGTAATTTCTCTTTAAGCGGTACTTTGGCATATCCACATACCTCTACTTTGATCTGTTCGTAGTTCAAATTCTTCCTCCACCACGTCGTTGGCCAGTAACTCTCCGAAGACGGGTGCAAGTGATTGGGCCGTTCCACAGGCCTCCAGACTCAAGTACCGTCAGCAGTTCAACACACTAGACAAGCTCATGAGTGGCTACTTATCAGGTAGGCCCCCCACCCACACACACACACACACACACACACACACCCCACCCACACACACACACACACACACACACACACCCCACCCCACACACACACAAAAATACTCCAACCTAAACAAACACAAGGCCCTCTGGGCCGCTTGCCTGCCCATGAGTTCCGCTCACAACGTTTGACAGAGCACACACTAGGTCAGATTCACGTCAGACGCATGCACTCCTGTTCTCTTGTTATTGCTCCTAATCCGACTTGACAGCACGTGGCAGTCAGACGTACACAAACACATGCACATCAGGTGGCGTGAGAATTCCGCTGTTATTCCTGATGTAATTTGAATTTTGCAGGACCTCAGGTTAGAAACGCGCTGATGGCATCCAACCTGACCCAGACTCAGCTAGCTACTATCTGGTGAGTATAAAGTGTGTGTGTGTGTGTGTTATCCAGCAGGTAGCCGCATCTCAGGCTGCAAGCCTTTTTAAGTTCATAATAGTGTTTATTGATCACTAGACAGGCAGCACATGTAGATGGATAATGCCATTAAATCATAACCACAAAGATATTTTTGCTTCTTCACTTAATGTGGTAACTATTACAATGATTTATTGCACAAAAGCTTTCATGAATATGATTTGACATTTAACTTGCCTAGTTGCCAACAATGTCTTTGCTCTCCAGTCTTGCACCACTGTAAATACTAATGGCTCTATAAATAGAAAACAAATGAGGGAACATTAAAACTAAACTGCTGAATGTTGTGGATTTTTCTACTGTTAATGCTCAAATACGTTCCACACGTATGTTGGAAATACAACAAACATGGAAGATTGTCCAAAATTATACCTCTGACTTTGTCACATCTCATTGTTGTGTGTGCTATAAACAGCAGTCTATCTAGTTGATTGGAAGTTTTTTGCGTCTTTTAGCTCATTGTTGTGTTTTATTGTCTAGGCAGCTGTTTTCAGGAAAAAAGCTCTTACAAACCTACTGTACTCCACTTGCCCAGCACCAAACAGCAAACAGGCAAAGTTAGCGACTAGCTGGTGATGTTAGTGGAGCGTTTAGCAGCTAAAGAGATTTCCCTCAGGAGTTGGTGGAGCCCAAAACAGAGCTAAAATGAGAGTGAATATTGGAGCCAGGTAGGCAGAAACAGTCAGCTGATTTTATTGATGTAACTTACTCTATTGTGTGTACATAGGACCTTGGCAGATGTGGATAAGGATGGTCAGCTACAAGGGGATGAGTTCATTCTGGCCATGCACCTGGTGGACATGGCTAAAACTGGCCGACCTCTACCCCTCACACTGCCTCAAGACCTGGTACCGCCGTCTCTCAGGTAACACATGTGCACACAGATTGACACACTCACTGGATTTGTTAATACATGATCATTATTACAACCAAAGACGTTTTTTTTTTCTTCTTCATTTCAGAGGAGGAATCAAGTCCAGTGATCTTGTGAATGGAACGGGGCCCTACATAACTCCCTGTTTAATAGACACAACAGAGATAGAATCTGCACAAAAGACCAAGAGCAGTGGTATGGCATGTCCTGCGCAATGTATGTTTTGTTATAATGTAAGTCTTTCTTTCTCTGTGTCATACATCTCTTTTCTTCCTCTTCTTAGTGTCCTTTGAGGACAAGCTGAAGGAGAACTTTGCGCGAGGCAGCGCCGAGCTGGAGAAACGGCGACTGGCTCTGGAGGAAGCGCAGAGAAAGGAGAGGGAGCGGAGAGAGAGGGAGGAGAGGGAAAGGAGGGAGAGGGAGGCCAGGGAGCAGGAAAACCGAAGGAGGCTGGAGGAGGAGAGGCGGTTGGAGCGGCAGAGAGAGATGGAGAGACAGAGGGAGGAGGAGAGGGTGAGAGAGCTGGAGAGGAAGGAAGTGAGTGGGAGAAGTAGCCTCACCTGTGGGAGGCTGAACATCCAGATTGCCATATCCGGTGACCACGTTTCTTCATACTTTCAGGTGGCAAAGCAGGAGATGGAGCGCCAGCGGAGGGAGGAGTGGGAGCGTGGGAAGAAAGAGGAGCTGGGCAGGAGGAGAGAGGGAGAGCAGGAAGAGATCTCCCAACTCAGGGCCAAAAAGAAGAGTCTAGAGTTGGAGCTGGAGGCTGTGGTCAGACTGCGCTTAAATTCCAAAATATGCATACTTACAATCTAGCAATACTAATGAAAGCGTGGGCCCACACTAATATCAGTTGCCCGGTCTCACAGGGCAACAAGCACAAGCAGATCTCAGACCGTCTCCGTGACGCTCAGAACAAGAGGCGGATTCTGAAGGCAGAAGTGGACCTTGTCAATCAGAAGAGGGACGCACGCATCACAGAGATTAACACGTTGCAGCTTCAGTTTGAGGTTAAAGAAATTTGTTTTGCTTCCGTCAGACATTTTGCATTTAAATGATTCCCATGAATGTTTTTTTTTCATTCCCTGTTTGTTTGTGTACGACTCTCTGTTTGCCACAGGACTGGCAGAGGAAGCTCTCACAGCTGATCCCAGAACAACAGAGGCTGACTGAGAAGCTGCGAAACATCGGCCTCAACAAACTCCCCTGTGGGTGACAAACGCCTGCTTGCACATTACACAGACAAAATATTGGCCCATGAACTCACTCAACTGTCTCTGACTTTTTGGCCTTGTAGCGGTGGCTTTGACCTCTCTGAATGGGAGCGTGACGGAGAAAGGTGTTAATTGCCGGAGGCTGAAGGACCAGCTCGACACGCTGGAGAGGGAGACCACAGACAAACTGGCCCAGATGGATCAGTATAACAAGGAGCTTAAGGTCGGTGGTCAGCACAGACCAGATTCAGGATAAAGAGGACGGCAATGGCCCTTGTAGCCTGTCTCAGAGGCGTTTAGACCATTTGAATTCAACACAAAATCCAAATTAGTCCGGGACGAGCCACGTCGGGCCACTACAGAGTGGTTCAGACCACAGAATGTATAAAAGCTTTGTACCATATGTGATGGCACCCATAGAGTTTTAGGGAACTCTAAGTTTGAAGAAGTTTAAGTTCTCTTGGCGACTTGTTGGAGTCAGAAAATGCAAGATCTGGAATATTGTAAAGGGCCTTTTAAAGGAGCGTACTAGTGGTTTTGCTCATCTACTCACTACTAACTTTAATTTCATGTTAGACATTTAAATGTATTTTTCCTGCTGTTCCAGAGATCCATTGGTTTTCATCCATATCCCTATGGTATGAATACCAAGACGCAGACTCTTGAAACTCGCTTGTGTAATTATTTAACAGAAATTATGAAAACTTATTGACTTAATGTATACACACAAATTACTTTGGAGAGAGCCAGGCTAGCTCCCCCCCCCCCACTTCCAGTCTTTATGCTAGCTAAGCTAATCAACTGGCAAGACACACTCTGCAAACCAAAATAAGCGTATTTTCTAAATGTCAAACTGTTCCTTTAAGAAAACTTGGGTATTTTCAGAATACTACAGCTATACGGCAAAATAAAGTGACATCACTATATGATGGATTGCACCAATATTACGAACCAGAAGCTTTTTGTAGGGAGTCCTTTTTCTTTCCTTCAGCAATGGATCATTGGAATAGAACAAAAACGGGGAGTTTCACACTTAAATTGCTGAAATCTTGTATAACTTGTCGCAGTAACTTTAGACATTCACTCCTCAGGCAAAGCAGACCTTGTTACCTAGCCGCTATTACACACCCGCCGACTCAGACGTACACATTAGCTGGCAAACAGCCTGATAATTCAATACCTGTGATGAATGATGTCATGCCCTCTCACAAGAAATCGTTAATCTGATACTAATAACTGCAGCACCAAAAAGCTCTTTCTCTTTTGGTCTGTTCAATTGTTTTCTCTTCTTAACTGCTTTCTAAAGCTTCTGACGCATTTCTTTCTCTCCTCCCTCTCTTTCTCCTCTGCTTCCAACTACCTGGACTAAATCACATTCTTCTTGTTTCTGGTCATGCATTCACTTTGTTTTTCTCTGACACTTCGTTCCTTTTGCTCAAACCTTTTTTCTTTTATTTCCCATGTAACTCACCTCTGTGTTCCTCCTTTTCACCTGATTACACTTATTATATGTTTTTCTCACCTTCTGTCCATCCCATTCTCTATCCTCTCCCTCCGCCTTCACCCTGTGTGTTTCTTTCATAGCTTGGGGAAATGGATGACTGTGTCCTGCGGGGCCTTCTGTCTCTGCTGGCCTGCCTCAGCCAGCTCTTCCTTCTCATCAAGGTTATCTTTCTTCCTCTCTGTCTCTCTCGCTCTACCTCCCACTGTGTAATCTTTTTCACCACCCCTCCTTATTATGTTCTTTTCTCATCTCGCCTCTTGTTTTCCCTTAAGCCACAATCCTCAATCTTTTCCTTTTCATCCCGCGATGACTGGATCCCTTCGCCCATTTGTTTATTGACTAATTATTAAATGGAGCTCTGCTTCGGTACCATGTCTTCCCTTTTTTGTTGTTTCTGTCCGTGGGATTTGTTCTAGCCAGTGTTTTTTTTTGTGTGTGTAAACAGGATGCACTCTGAGGGTAAAACACACACACCGAATGCTTAACCTGCAGAATTTGTGTGTTAGAAAGGTTTAAATCAACGTATGCATATGTACACACATTTGCATGTTTTTGCAAATGGCTGCCAGTTTGTGGGCTGGCTAAGTCATTGGTTTTGCATGTTTGGAATGATTGTATTTGCACGATTGCATCAAACACCTTTTTAAACCACCACACATGCAGAGATGCATTTTAAAACATATCTACTAAGTTCTATAGATTGAGTACAAATTTAATATGCAATGCTGTGCATCAGCTGCTTTGTGGTTGGAGCAGAATTAAGCTCGCATACAGTTGTGTTGTGCGTTGTAGCTGATCATAACCCTGCTTCTGTATTGTTAAACTGCTTGAAGCTTGTGTCTTTTATATCCCTCAAATCTCTTTGCCCGTTCTGACTGCACCAGGAGCTGAGGGAGAAGCAGGTGAGGCAGCAGTCTGTCCTGGACGACCTGCACAGAGTCAAAGAGGAGAAATTGAGGGAGCTGCAGAGACGCAGGGAGGAGGAGACTGAAAGGCTGAGGAGGGAGGATGAGGAGGCAGCAGCCAGGTGAGTGTGAGGGAACATGTGACTTATATTTGTCTGTGTTGGGAGCAAATGATTCATCATACTTAACTTGAATCAGCTTTTTCTCAAGATTTTCGTTTAGGCGACCTTCATTTCCAATAAATCCAATAAATGTTCTCTTTGATGTGAATACTTTAAAAAGTCGCATTTGCTTCCCACAGACAGGCAAAGCTAGAGCAAGAGCGAAGAGAGCAGGACAAGAGGGAGAAGGAGGAAGAGGAGGCGCGTCAAAGGAGGCTCCTGGAGGAGCAGAGGGCCAGGCAGCGGGAGGAGGAGGAGAGGGAGGCACAGGCACGCCTCCGAGCAGCCCAGGAGAAAGCACAGGAGGAGGAAAGAAGAAGGAGAGAGGAAGAGGAGGAGGAGAAGAGGAAGAGGGAGGAGGAGGAGGAGGAAGAAAGGAAACAGAAAGAGGAGGAGGTGGAGAGGAGGAGGAAAGAAGAGCAGGAAAGAGGAGGGCAGCAGCCAGTGTTGGTGGCTCAGCAATCCTCCAAGCTGACCACGTATAGAGCTCTGTACTCTTTTGTTGCCCGAAACACAGACGAGCTGGGTATAGACGCAGACTGCCTCATAGAGGTACGAGAAACACACTCGCACTGTAAACACACACCACAGATGTTTGACTCACACATTCACACATCTCTCCTTACTGTAGGGGGAGATGGGCTGTTTTTGTTTTTTTTTGCGACAAAAATATTTCAGCATTTCGTATTCCAAGTATTCCTCAAAAATTTAGTTTTTGTATTTACTTATTTAGCTTTTTAAGAAAATGTAGTTTCTGTATCAGTAGCCAAACTCTTTTTAAGTGATTCAAACATGAAATGAAATGTATCGGAACTAGTTATTTCTGTCAGATATACTGTACAGTATGTTCACTGTGGACCACATCTCAGCTGTCATTGGCATCACCTCTGGGCTACATGCTTTTACACAGCAACACAATTTTACATTTGAAAAATATATATCACAAAACATGTGGTGTTCTACGTAACATTAACACGTTGTTTTCTATTATGGCAATCACATTAGCATAGCCATTTGCTAGTTTGTAATATAATATGTGATGAATGTGTGTTAGGAAAAGCTGCAGGGCAGAAATAGAGAGGGTCAAGTGTAAGAAGTAAAAATGACAGTGAAGCAAGCAGTTGGTGTTTACACTGCAATATGTCGGTGTGCAATGATCAAAATGCATGCACGCAGGTCTGTTCACACTCCACTACCAGGACACGAACATGCTAATTGTGCAATTGTTCCTGACTGGTCCAAAAGATGACTGCAGTTGGGAATCAACATGTTTATCATCATCACTTTGTTACGTGTGACTCATTGAACTGTGTTTTCCGTGATGCAGGTGGATGAGCAGACTGTCGGTGAGCCTGGCTGGTTGTGTGGGAGCTATCGTGGAAACAGGGGCTGGTTCCCCCAGAGTTACGCAGAGAAATGTCCTAACCGGACTACTACTGAGGCTGCCCCGTCTTCACCTGGAAAAACATCCTGTCCGCCACAGCCACTTAACGCAGGGTAACATACAGAAAGAAAAAGCATGGGACAGATACATCATATTTCAGTTCCGCTTCGCTAAAGATAGTACAGTTTTGGGCTTTTTCTGCTGCCTGCTAGTCTGTAGCCTGTAACTGTCACCGTGGGCAGTGTAATTTATGCCACCGTTAGGTTGTTTTTATTCTTGAGTTGGCTTCTTCCCTAATGGTTAGTCCCTCCTGTTTTACCCAGAGTCCCAGATCGGGAGGTAGCAGGTGACCGCACTATTCCTGCCCAATCAGACACTTCACAGGTAATGAGCAAATCTTGACTTATGTTTACTTTTAACTACAGGTATGCAGTGAATTGGGTCAGCCTTAGTTTTCTTACCATAAACCTCACTCATAATTTTTTATGACCCACTCCAGATGCAGATTTGACACACTGTTATCTTGCTGTGTCATTTCAGAGATTAGCATACGCTTTCTGGATGGAGTAGCCATGTTTTATTCAGGAGCAACATGGGACTTGAATCTGTTTTTATGGTTTCTGTATTTACTCTCTGTTATCAGGCATCACAAGGACAAAATGTTATCATAGTCTCTTTTCAAAAAGCTTCTTAGAGCATTTAGTTTATGTCTCATGACATAAAAATTTCATGAGCTTTTGGATTCTTTGGGGCTTAACTGTCCTGTCAGTTTATCGAGATTAAAGCTGCTATGATATTTTTATATTAACCATGGATGAAACGACTTGTGTGTAATGTGAAAAGGAGTCACTTGTAATGACAAACCCACAGATAATAATCATCCAATTCTGCAGTTCTCCTCAGCTCAACTGAGCTTTTTAGCTTCTTTCTTCTCATCATTTTGGTTTTCTGGCCCACGTTCACTCTCACCACTCACAGGAGGCAGCCGTTGTCAGCAAAAAGGCTGTGATATACCGACTCTATCCTACCTCCTACGTGCCCACATTAGTGGAGCATTTAGCAGCTAAAGAGTCAGGTATTTCCCTCAAGAGTTGGTGGAGACCAAAAATGCTAATGTTTCTGTGTATCTGCTAGAAATGTTAATAAGCAGCTGTTTGCTAAGACGTTTGCCATATCTACAGTGTAAGGTGATAATGTCAGTGTTGTGTTTGCAGCTTGTTGCGCTGCTCCCAGGTAGCAAACAAATCCTTTAATGCAGGTTGAAATATAGTTTAAGCATTGGCTTGTACTTTAATTAGGTTTCCAGCTGGTGTAGTGATGTCTACTTTCGTACTATATCTGAGCTATAAAGTGGCTCTGATGGACAAGGAACTAGGTCTGGCTGGGGTGCACACAGTGCTGCTGACACGAACACACACACACACACACACATCTTCAGCAGCAGCATGGTTGTATATTTATAGCTTTTCTCTATTGGGAGTTGCTCCCTCTCTTTCTCTCTCTGCGGGTCACCCAGACATATACAGATCTCCATCTCCCAATAGATAACATCAGTGTTAGTAGGTCCGGCATTTGTAGGTTATGTCTCATGGTCAAAAAGATTCAACGACATTCTAAGTTGCTCTATATCTAGATGAGTAGCCTAGAGGCTGATTATGATTGTGCCTAATGTGAAACTGTGCTGCTCTTCTAATCTCAGTCCTCCACCCCTCTGCTGGCTCGAGCCGTCTCCTCGTGGTCAGCCACCTCAGAAACTCACCTCAGCCTCTGTGCGGGTGCGGGTGATGTCATCACTGCGCTGCTGAGCTTCTCACAGGGTGACGGCATCAGTGTGCTGCAGCAGAAAGAAGACTGGTGGTTGGGACAGCTCAACGGGACACAGGGATGGTTCCCAAAAAGCTATGTCACTTTGGAGACGGCCGGCAGTACAGAGTATGAAGACACACACACTCACTGATGTTAAATTTAAGTTGATCATGAGACTAAATGACTATGTGTTCTTCCTATTCTAGTGTGGATGCATTTGACACATCCGACTGTGCTCAGCTAGAGGGTAAATATAGTTTATTTGTAGAAAAAAGCTCTCTCCATTTAACCTTAGAGGAAGGCGTGAGTGAAAACAAGACTTGTGGTTAAATAATTTGGTAGGATATCTGGCTCTAACTTACACTCTTGTATCCTAACCAGAGTACGTGGCCTTATACACGTATGAGAGTCCAGAGGCGGGCGACCTGACATTTGTTGAGGGAGATGTTGTCATGGTAACGGAGAGAGAAGGAGAGTGGTGGCGAGGATGCATCGGGGACCAGACAGGGGTGTTCCCTTCCAACTATGTCCGACCTGTTGAACCAGAGGTGAGTCAAGTTGTGTTTACAAGTAAAAAAAAACAACCTGTGATTAGCATTTCTTATTACTTAACATTCTATTTTACAAATCAATGAATCCACGGTTAAAAATAATCAATAGATCAAACTATATATTGACAATAATCTTTAGCAGCAGGCCTAACGTAATTTTTTCCCCATACTACATATATTTGCCATT
This sequence comes from Gadopsis marmoratus, assembly GCA_036023855.1. Classification (NCBI taxonomy): domain Eukaryota; kingdom Metazoa; phylum Chordata; class Actinopteri; order Centrarchiformes; family Percichthyidae; genus Gadopsis; species Gadopsis marmoratus. The sequence continues at coordinate 29,037 of JAVQJF010102164.1, forward strand.
CAGTGTGTATGTCCCTTGCTTATTTATTTCTTCACTCATTCGTTTACTCCTGCTTTATTCATTTAGGCAACAAAACCTGGAGCTCCAACCAAAAAACCTGGTGAGAATGTGCTCAGCAATTCATAAATACTGCACGTGCACGCACACACACTAACACACAAAGACTGTCATGGTCTGCTGATTAACTCTACAATGCTCTTTATTTACCTGATCTAAATTCATTCTCAGCTATTTCTGTTTGTCAACAGAGATCGCCCAGGCAGTCACCACCTCTGCTGCCCCAATGATGCATCAGTTGCAACTGTCTCCAGGGCAACTGATCGTGGTCCTGGCCAAGAACTCCGCTGGCTGGTGGCTCGGGGAACTGCAGGTCAGTCATTGGAGCCGCAGGGGCCCTTTGGCAGTTATAGTAGTTTTTTCCTTTTTTAAATGAAAATAAGGGTAAAAGAATCATGTTAACTGTTAAAATCTTTAACATGTTGGTAACAAGGTTTCCCTTAAGGAATTCAATTGGCTCTACATGCTGCTGTGCAGTTCAAGGTCAAATCGCCTTGGACCACTGTAAAAGCATGATTAATCTGTTGTAGTTCTTAAATCCACTGCCCATATCTTAATATCCCCATTGCTGCCTTTTCTGCATCTGTTTAGCAGAAAATTAGAAAATGTAAATATGAAATATTTTATCATATGAAAACTATGTAATCATTTATTAACACATTGCAAAGAAAGAGGTGTTGTAACATAAGACAATTAATGTATCAAGTATATCATGTGCTAAAATCTTTTAGCACTCCAACACAGCTCGGACTGTGGGTGTTTGTGTCAGCTGACTTGTCACATCAATGAAGAGCTGGTAAGAGATGGACAGGAGGATGGATAGATATTCAAAATTTAAGTTAAGTGTTGTAGTACTTATATTACCACAACTTTGTCAAATTGTACAATTCTCTCAGTAGTGAATACACTGATGTTAATTTGTATTAAGGTTGGTCAAGTAGGATCAGATATTGAACAGCAATCTTTTGGTTCCACTGTTTAGGGTGAGCTTTGGCTTGATTTCTGAAAGACAGTGAATATAAATTCCCATTGAAGACCCATCAGAATTCGGTATAGATTGTTGTTCGTGCTGCTGAGATTGTGGAGGTTCAGCTCTCTGCCCGACAAAATCCATTTGTCAATTAATTTCTCGATTTAGAATTCAGAACTGAACCAGCAGGAGATTGATTTACTGTCACTGACTCTTTTCCCTCCAGGCTCGAGGTAAGAAGCGGCAGAGAGGCTGGTTTCATTCCTCTCACGTCAAGCTCCTCGGACCCTCCAGCAGCAAGTCCTCCCCCTCCCCTCTGCCAGGTGATGGCTGACACACTTTGAACATGGCATTCTATTCATAATCAGTGTGCATGATCTGTTATTTTCTTAAATAGTCGGAGTGGGTTTGTTTCAACTTTTCCTCACTTGGATTGCAATGCTGCTGAAGTGAATTGCCAAGTGAAATCCAGAGTCCTTTTAAGTGTCATGGGAGTGCGAAGTAGCGGAGGCAGGGAAAGGACCCAAGAGCAGACAACATAGACCTGTAGAGCCACTCGGGAGGAACCCGGGAGGCCGGCAGCGTAGAGGGAGCCACTCTGGAGGCTGGCAACAAAGACGGGAGATGAAGACAGGACCACACTGGAAGTGGCAATAAAGTTGGAGGTCAGGAAAAGAGTCCGCCTGGTGAGCCGGTGTAGCCACGGAAACAGGAGGCAGAAGAAGCTCAACCACAGGAGACTGCTGCAGACCAGGAATTTGTGGTTCTTGCAGCACAGGTACTTGAGGCCTCTGTAGCAGAGGAACAGGGGGCTGCGGCTGCCACTCAGGAACTGGTGGTAGCTGCAACTCAGCAAGAACCAGGGTCAGCTGGTCCACGGAGTCGGGAGCAGGAACAGGAGCAGGTGTCGGACGGACCGCCGACCGGGAACGAGGAGCAGGAGTCAGCCGCACAACCAACTTGGGAACAGGATGTCAGGTGTCAGTCGGACCGCCAACCGGAAATCAGGGTGGCTTTTAAAAACAGTCTATGGAAATTTCCAGGAACTTAGAAAAAGATTACATCTGGGTAAAAGATAACCCCCAACACAAAACCATGCAAGAAGAACAGACTGCTCTCCTGCCCTGTCCCTGACCAAGACAGGGCAGGAGCACTTGGACCCCGGTTGCTGTGCTGATGGCTGACCACTGCTCCAGGACTGCACCCTCTAGGAGGAAAGGATGCCTGGATAGGCAGAGACTGAATTTCAGTGTGGGATGCTGTATGTCTGTGTGTTTGAGTGTCTGCTCCCTGCAAGCGCATGTCTTCACAATGACAATAAATGCTTCTTCTTCTTCTTCTTCTTCTTCTTCTTCTTCTTCTTCAGAACAAAGTATTGGACAAATTACATGTTTGACCTGATGATGGTGCTAGATAGTTAGCGGATCATGAAAATCAGTAGGATTCATCATCGGGGGGCCATGAATGTCCGAACAAAATGTCAAGACTATCCATCCAATAGTTGGGTCTAAATATTTCAGTCTAGACAAAAGTGGTGGATCGACTGACCAGCATTACCATTGCTAGAACCGCTCCGCTAGCATGAGAAATTCAGTAAACTGAAACATATCAAAATGCTTAACCTCACGTCCTTATAAAACTCCATTTGTTCCTCTTATCCCTCAGTGTGTCAAGTTATTGCAATGTACGACTACACCGCTGCCAATAGGGATGAGCTGAGCTTCTGCAAGGGTCAGCTGATCAGTGTCCTGGACAAGACCAACCCTGACTGGTGGAAAGGAGACGCCAATGGCGTCATAGGTCTGCTGCCCACCAATTATGTCAAGATGACAACAGAATCAGACCCCAGCCAGCAATGTGAGTAAACCTCAAGGTTTTATCTGCCGTAAAAATTTCTCTCAGACAATATCTTTCTCTCATTCTTTCATTTGAGAGAAAATCAATAATTCACATTGGTGATGGGGGAAAAAATAAGACCGCTGGAACAAATGGAAACTGATAAAACATGTTTATCAGTTGTTGAAACAAACACACTTGTCTCTTGTTGCTGAAAAATCTGATTGGTTGACTTGGCTCACTCCAGGTACAGTAGATTCCTTATCCATGTCAGAGCATGGAGAGACTAACGGTAAGCTTGCAAGAATTGGTTTCTTGTCATTCACATCATTGGTGAATATGAACCCACTGCACTTAAAAGGCTCAATCCTCCACATATTTTGGGTATGATACTTGTTGAAATGAATGGTGTCTCACACCTTCTTAAATTCACGAGACAAAAAGTGAAATAAATGTTCAAAGTAAGCATAAAAGATCGAGCCTCTTAAGTATTTGTGAACTGGCTGCACCATTAATTAAAAATCAGTCCATTCTTGCCAAGAATTAGATGAGAACTCAGGTGGCTAGCTTAGCATAAAGACTGGAAGCAGGTGTACAAAAGGTAGTTTGGCTACATCCGAAGGTCAAGCTAACATAACAACTGCCTAGCAGGGCTTTGGAAGCTCACTAAATAACACGTTTTTTTTATTTATTTGCTTAAACATTACAAGCACAGATACAGTATGTAACAAGGTTAGTTAGATAGGCTAGCTGTTTCCCCCTGTTTTCAGTCTTTATGTTAAGCTACCTTCATATTTAGCATATAGACATGAGAGTGGTATCGACCTTCTCATCTAAGTCTTGGCAATAAGCTTATTTTCCAAAATGTCAAACTAGTCTTTATACGTTTTTACCAACAAATCACTGGACAAAATGGAACAACCACTGATTAGTTTCAAATTAAACACATTTTTTCATCCTAATCAGTCACATTTGTGGAAATTTCAGCTTCATTTTTATTGGGTAGATGTCATTTACAATGTCCACTATGTCTATATACTACTTTGTGTGTAAAGTGCACTGATCACTGCTCTGTTGTGGGACGGGTGTGATTCTACAGTTGTATAATCGCTGCACATTCACACATAGATGATTAAAAAGGGGGCCCATTTTTAAGCAGGAGATGTGTTTTTAAATTGGTATCCATAGCTTGCGTGTTCTCCTCGCAGCAGTGGATCTATGTTAACATGAGTGAACACACTGGACGTTTAATTAGGATGAACTTGTTAAAGCTGCAGACGCAAACTACAATGACATTTTAGTTCCAATGAACATGTTCTGACACATACACACTCCCAGAACACACAGGTTCCGCACTTCATCTGAGAAATAAGATGTAAGAAATTACCATCATGCTCCAGCTGATGTGATTAGTAACAACATTTACATTTCCAGAAATGCATTATTAATGCACCTGCATGTATGAGTCTAGCATTAATATTAAAACTATATTAATGTCTGCTGTCTCTCCTTCATCTCACTCACCTCCCCCCCTCCCGCTCCTCCGCTTCATCTTTTTTCTGTTTCCTCTGTAGGACAGTAATGCTGGCTTTCCTCTCTCCTCCTCCTCCTCCTCCTCCTCCTCCTCCTCCTCCTCCTCCTCCTCCTCCTCCTCCTCCTCCTCCTCTTT